>OZ020234.1:0-54883 GCA_963971235.1 Cryptus armator
AGAATTTTTGTCAAAGATTCAACATATTCGAATTTTGGTCGTATAGCAGAATGACGGTGAAGTAAAAATGATTGCGTAGTTGTGTAAATGTCCTGATGCACCAGTGTACGTTTAAACTCCGTACAATTGACGCCTTCTCGCCGATTTTTTTCTTACTTCTTCGTACCATTGTGGATATTGATTAATTATTTTTCTATTTATTAATTCTCTCTCACGGCATTTATGAGGATGAGTTACCTCATCGTTCGAATATGGTATCGATTTTTTTTTCCCCCCACTTTTATTTCTTACTTTTAATAATTAAAAAAATCGTTACAACTATTGAAACTATTTTGCTACAAAAAACAATCAACCTCACGATAATTTGTGTTTCTATATCTAACGAGAAATCATTTATTTACGTTAAATGAAATTTAGTCTATTTCTGTGTCAATTAAACTTCAATGCCCACGAAGGTCGTCGTCGTCTGCGGTTATTCGATGAAAACCCTATTCGATTCGCGTGGGCAACGTGTCTCAACACGTTTCGCTTTCCTGTCGTCAACTCACTGTAGACGACAATGGCGCTGATAGAATTCGCATCTGTTGCGCGCGCGTTAAGCGAAAAGGAAAGAGTTTCACGTGCTAGCGGTATCTGTTGGATCTATAAATAAGTCTTTGCCCGGACGAGAATAGAAAATATTTAACTCGCCGGTTACTCGCCGGCAGTGGCAACCGGTGGTCGTCGTGAAAGAGCCGAGTTCTCGTTCCGTTCGAGGAAAGTCCGGATCGACAAAGATAGTGTAAACCGCTTTGCGAGCACGAGCCCCATGGTCTATTCCTTACTTCCGGTTTCTTTGCTGCATTCTGCATCAGCCCGTTTCGTTGACGTTCACCAGGAGAACGGAAGCGGCACACCTTACCTAAAATCTCCCTGTCAACGCACAGTTCATTATTCGTACACCATAACTTTTTTCCACTATTTTTTCTTCATTTTTCTCTTCGCACAATCGCGCCAGTCATCCCGTTTTTATAAGTACAGAAATTTAAAAAAAAATCCTTTCTAATCGACTGATGAGCTTTTTTATGTAAAAAAAAAAGAAAATATTATTAATATATCGACATTCCTTTGACATCGAATTTCCATTCGTTTGATGCTTAATCGTCGATATGATTAACTCGCCGAATCTATTAATCTTTAAAATGAAACTTTTACACCTCTTTTCGCTTCCCGAACATGGAATTTCATAATAAATCTCTTTTTCAATATTTTCTTCTACCTTCTATATTTATAAATATAGATCCACCGATAGATCATTACTATGAAATTAGCACTAATCGCCTATCTTCGTTACTCTGCGCGAACGTAACTTTTCGTTTTTTTTTTTTCAAACTTGATTTTTCGTCTTTGTTAGAGAAAAAAAAAAAGAAAAAAAGTTTGAATAGATAGTTAGAATGTAGTATCGTGTATGACACACATTTCGCTGGTTGCTCTCGTGGTCTGGGGACATTCTAGTCGCGATGGCGGCACGCCGCGGTGACACGAGTTCTCCGACTGGCGAACGCAACGGTGCGTTGAGTAGCCGAGAGTCCGTTCACACATAGCCTCCGCTCAATAGCATCGACTCGGCTCCGGTATATACCCTGTCCCATACCTTTTATATATGTATATATACATGTACACTATAACTCTACCGTTCTATGCTTATTCCGATACCGAATCGTCGAGAAACGCGAACAGGCTGACCTGCCTGCGACTCGTCCCCCCCCCCCCCCCTCCCCCGTGTATGGTTCAGCGCACGTGTCTACAGCTGATCCACCAGCCAGTCACACCGAGAGTTCAATCGCTTTTTCTTTTTTTCTTTCTCGTTCTCATTCACCTCGAACTTCCATTCAAACTCGCCTCGACTCGCATAGTTCAACGTATACTTTGATTCTATTGCGGTGCATACGTTTTTTCTTTGTTTGTTATCGCTTAAAAGTTACGCAATACGGCAAAGTACGACAAAGTTATTAAGCAAATGATGAGCTATTATGAGTTATTATGAAAAAAAAAATCATGTTTTTTATTTTGTCAAATACGAGATTTATGCGATCTATTGAACTGCGTCTATTTTTCGGTACTCAGCCAAGGTATGTTTTCGTCGTTGAGTGTTAAATTTGGTATGAGATCGACGTTGATCGATAGCCGCGTCCTTGTCCTCGAGAATTCGCGAAGGTCATCTTTTCAGGGACTCTTCCTGGATCCTCGCGAAATTCTAATAGATTCGTCTCCCCTCTATTGCGCGGCGAATACCATTCAATTCGAGTATTTGCAACAAAACAAATCGACTACGAAATTCATCATTTCGAACACGAGTTGGCAAACGGTTTAGCCTCGACCCCATCCATCGTTTGCATTCTTTGTTTGCGTATTTTCTATAAAAACATTCCGAACAAAATAATAATAACACTTTTCGTTAACCAAACGCCCCCAATCTGCGATCTTCAAGTCATTCATTTACTAACAAAAAAATGCGGAAGAAATATTTCAAAAACAAGAAAAAATTCTGTCAACTACGTTGTGACATTGATTCCTCTCTTTCTTTTATTATAGTTTACCCAGCTAAGAAGCTTTGTTTTGTGACACGTCATTTGAATGGTTAATTTTTCAATTTATGACGTTCAATTTTCAAAATTTACGTAAATATTTAATCAGTGCTATGCTGCTAGTTTATAATCATATATCTCAAAAAATATGGCAGTTAGAAGGCCACGACCAATTTTTCGAGAAATTCAAAATGGCGTAAAAACAGAAGGACCGATCAGATTATTTTGCCGAAATTCAATCCCGGTCATTGTTTTATAACAGTCCGAGTGTGTACCAAATTTCAACCCGATATCTCAAAAAATGTATCAGTTAGAGCGCCACCACCATTAAAAAAAAAAAAATTCAAAACGGCGTAAAAACTGATCGTTTCGATCGATTTTCATAAAAATTGGACCAAAGAAGGGGACTTGACATGTCTCTACAAGTGGTATACATTTCAGCTTAATATCTCAAACCGTTCTTATGTGATTTTTCGATGTTTTGGAACATTCTGAATACGTTTCCATGAAAAACTCGAAAAAAAAAAAAAAAAAAAAAAAAAAAATGTTCACCAAAACAAAGCTTCTTGAGGAAGCCAAATGAAAAAAACTTATTTTTCTTTAATTATATTTTTGTCCATTCTATATGTATGAAAAGGCATATACTTCGGAGGGTTAATTGAGTGGTTAAGCCATTCTTTCGATCCGCCATAATTATTTAACGTAGAGAGCGAAATTTCATATCATTAATTAATTCATAGATATATCAATTATTGTCCCATTCACCTCGAATTCAAAGTTCCACAGCTGATTTGCAATATATATCTGTATATGTGTGCGGCAGAGTATACGCGACATCGCGATTCGGGGGAAACGTGGAATTTGCACGCTGTACACGCTCAATCGTTCACTCGCGCACGCACGAACGATTCGTAACGCGACGTACACACCAAAACTCGTTTTCTCTTCCGTGGACAGGACGGCACGAAAAGTTTCCACTGGTCCTTGATCGAGCGGGACAGATAGATGTATAGAATTATACGGAGACGAAAGAAGAGAAAGAAAGCATTTATTGCTCGATGTTCGTATTATCAAGTTTTGCGGGTTAAGCACCCGCGGGGTATGACCGACAGGGTTGCCAATTTTTTATTTCTCTATTCGTCAAACTATTGGCGCCGACGTGTCTGTTCGCCATGACTAGGTACTCGACCGACTGCAAGATACACGTCGGCTATAGGACCGATTTTTTTTTTTTTTTTTTCATTAGAAAGTGAAGCTAAAAATTCGATGAAAATTTCAATGGTTGTAATTTATTTTTTGCTCCTATGGGAGACTTGATTTTTTTGTTTTGTTTTTTTTTTTTTTTTCAATGTAAAAATTGGAGCCCAATGACATCATCAATGATGTCAAACTATAAATCGCGAAAAACTTTGCATTTTTTTTTTATCATGAATATGTTTGTTCCTTCGCAAAATGGAACTCCTAATGTTTGTCCTGTCCGCGCTATTCGCGAGACGCGCGAAATTATAATCTTTCGTGTAACGCAAATGATTCATAGATCTTATCAGGCTGTGTCAATATTGCCTGAAAGCGGAGTACTAACGGGTACAATGAAATGGAATAGAAGAGGCAGCGTATAAAGCGAATTAATTTCGCACAGGATAAAAGAAACATCGAGGTTTAGAGTGTCACGAAGGAGGAAATTTGTCATAATTTATTTTTATTTTTTTCTTCGAGATTTTTACCCAATAAATAAATATTGTGAAATGAAATCTTTATAGGGAAACAGAACACATCACACACATTTTCACGTCTGGGAGACCATGTTTGGGCCTTTATCGTTATAAAACTTGGTGAAAAATCAATATTTTCAAGTTTAATTGTAGTGAAATCGAAGCAATAACATGTAAGCCTGCTAAGACGCAATATCGGTATAGAAAAAATTGTAAAAGTTAAACGTTTTCAATAAAACTTAAAAGCGCGAATTTTTTTAAATTCCAGATTTTCTTGAAACAATTCGGGTTCAGCAGAAGCAGAAGTCTAGGAATAATTTCAATACATTTATTTGAACCGAACATCGTTCATATTACATAAAAATCAAAGAAAAGTGGCGTTTAAAAATCAAGTCTTGTTGCTTAAATGTTTTTTTTTTTTCCTTATCTGGCGCAATCGGTAAATAAAATTTTGCCTCGCGAAATTTCTCATTATACATGGATCTCATTTAAATTGGCCGTTGATTAAAAAACCCGAAGAAGACCCACCAATAAAAATAAAAAAAATGATGTTTTACAGTTGCCGTGAACACGAATGACTCGTTCGTTCTCAGCGAAAACAATTGTTCGTTTTTCTATCCAATATTTTTCAACAGTCGAGTCTATTTCTCGTCTCGCGGTTCTTCTACATTATTTTCATGGAAGAATAGTCGTATAATCTCGTTATATTCGATAACGAAAGAGAACGAGAAACGCCGGCGTGCCATCGCTCCTCGAAGCGTGACCGACTCTATTGCTATAGGTACTGCTTGCTGTAGAGTTATGCAACGTTTTTCACAGCCACGCTGCTGACCTTGTTCGTTTCGTACTCCTGCATTATCTCTTGCCTCGAAACTCTCTCGCGAACCCGCGGGTTTCGCGTTTTTGCTCGAACCTTCTGCGATGGGATTGAGCCGAAAGAGCTCAACGATCACGATGAGCTAAAAAAAAAAACAATCTTACCAATTCCTCGTTCCTCGAATTAATCTTCGGATGGACAACCGTTTGTTTTATTTATTTTAAGGCTCTTCGGCAATAAGTCGAAGACCCTTTCGATATCGAAAAAACACATTTGGCTCTTTATTTATCTTTTTCAATTTTTTTAATCGATACATTCTGGTGCTTTTCGAATGTATTCATTAATTCTTTTAAAACACATAGGTACTTGTCCCCAATTTTTATTAAAAAAAAAACAACATCACCGCTTCGATCATTGTCGTAAAACCGCAGAGGTTTTTTGTTTTGTTTTGTTTTTGCTCGATGTTCTTGAAGATTCGACGATCGGTTCTCGCTTACAGAGAAGCCAATCAATGTGTCGATTACTGCCGATCGAACCACCTTCATAAATCTGCAGACTCTCAATGTCATCCTCTTTCACGGTTTCCACAATGAACTTCCTCAGCGTCGGGAGTTATTAGTTAGTTAATTAGATTAATTACCGAGACTCTCGTGTATCCGCGATGTTCGCCGAAGGTTTCGCGCACACGCCATTGAACGAGGATCGCGATAATAATCGCCGCGATAGCCGAGGAAAGACAAACGCGCGTGCGAGCGGCTGTCGAAATAAGAAGGAAGTCGCGCGTCGATTAATGTACCGAGAGTAGATCGAGGCTTCGCTCGATACGCAACTCCATCTTTCTCTCGTAAATTTTTCATCATTGTAAATCTTGGACGGTCCGCGAACGACCTCAGTTAAAGCTTCGATGGTTGGTAATTGGCGATCGGACGAAGAGAAGGAAAACCAACGAGGTCAGATCTTCGAGGTTGCGATTCATCTCGTTTATTCGGACTCATTTCATATTGGGAAGTTAAACACATTTTTATTAAGTAAAAAACAAACCCTTCCATTGAAATCGACATTACTTCCGGTAAGTTCGGGTTTGTGGTTTTTTTGTACTCCAAACATCTATTACAATGACTGAAAAGACACGGGATAATTCGTATACTTCATGAATTATTAGAAAACGAAATATCGAAATCAATTAAACATAATGATTTTTGTTGTTATTTGTGTAAATTTTAATAAGCGAGACCTCTGCGCACATGCGAATCGATGCAAGACATACTCCGAGTCTATATTCACGTATAATACGCACCTGAAACGCATAATAATACGTCCATATAAACGAGCGCTTGTATATTGGAAGTCGCGCGGAACGCGAGAAACACAAGGCTGCCTCGTAACCGTGTCACTGTCGTCGCAGTCTGGCTGGTCTGATCGATCGTTGGCAATATAAAAAAAGCGCGCACCGTACCTCATCGATATGTAAGACGTTTGACCAAATCCTAATCGTTGCGACAGTGTAATTTCATTATTTTCATGGCCCGCGAGAGCTCAAACTTCGAACAAACAGACATAATCCTCTTTTACACAAAGTGATGAACGTTATTTTTTTTTTTTTTTTCATCATTATCTAAGAAATAGACAAACAAAATATATCTTAGAACTCGTCAAGAATTCCTACAGTTGTTGCGCATGATATGCCACTCGGTATCTCCCGCATTCGTCTTGTAGAGACAACAACGAGAATAATAATAAATTGCGCGCATCATAAGCGCGAAAGATGCCAAAGAGGAAGAAGACTCTTCGTGTCCGCGTCGAGAATAAATTAAAACAGATTACACATTTGCATAAAAGTCTCGTAGCGGTCGCAAAAGGAGAAGGAAAAAAAAGCTAGAAAAGCTAGCAAAGAAAAAAAAAACGAGAGGTCCGAGCTAACAAACTCATCCCGTTCGCAATCCAATTAGTAAACCGGAAATGCATTGTTTTTCCAACGTTCCCTTATTCAATAGACTTCGTCCTTGCGCATAAAATGATTTATTATATTCTTCTTCCTTTTACTTTAAAGCGGATCGATTGAGAGAATCGAGAAGGATTTTATTTGCGGGAAGGATATCGAGACGCAGGAAGTCCGGTTAATATCTTTTCGGATTATTCATTGACGTTCTTAAACGCTTTGTTGTCATAGTTTTTTTTTGTTACTTAACGTTGAAATAATTGCTGGAAAATCCGTGCCAATGATTTGCCGGATGTAAGGAACATTCAATTATTCGAAGTATATACATTCATGTATGGGTCGAATGCGTCGTATGCAAACGAGCGCTTCGCGTGTTTACCCTCGTTATTAGCACCTCGAGAAATAACGGGCCGCTCACTTGTTGTCCTATACTTTGAATTGGCCACAGCGTTGGCTACGGCGTTTGGCAGTATGCGCAAGACGAATTCTTCATGTGCATTATCCAGCGCAACGGGATCGAATACACAACGCGTTGATTCGAGATTAATTAAGAAATATCAACAAGTTTCGTATAATTTTCTTTAAATTTTCCTTTCCGTCATCGTAAAGTTTATGAAAAACGGAAAGTAGTTTTATGAAACTGATATATCACAATTTCAAAGAGCATTGGGCATTGTTGTTTTTTTAATTTTTCGAAAGACAGTATTTCGTAAAACGCATTTTTTTTAGTGAAAAGGAAAAAAAAAAAAAAAACGAAATTAAATAATATCTTGAAAGAAAGGGCGGAGAAAAAAAATGGAGTATAATCGGAAGTATTGATTTAACGAATAATACATGCAAATTAGATTCCTCCGAGATACTCGAGCAATTTTTATTAAAAAAAAAAAAAAATACGGTACCGATAATACATATCGGTATAAAGCTTCGAATCGATTCAATTAAGATTCATAAATCCCCGCCTCGACTGCCACATATACCGTGCAGTGTTTACGTCGATGGAATGATGATGCTGATGCTGATTTCGCCGTTACGAAGCACGAGACGATAGACAATGCTGTGGAATAAATAAAATTCAACTGTAAGAGAAAGAAAGAATAGCGCAATCGCGATGACGTTCAGACGTCGTTGTCGTTGTCGATGCATCGAGAGACCGAAAGAAGCCGAACAAAATCGAGCAGTGCACCGACCTCTACCCGACGATGGCCGTTAGACAATCCCAAGATGATCGTCCCATCTGTCGACTCGATATCCGTTTAAGGAATCTCGATCCGTTAACTCCTCGTCTCGTTATATCACGCAATTGTGCTTTGTTTTTTTTTTTTTTTTGTTTGCTCATGACTTGTCTCATTTACCAGGAAAGAAAACAGACGTTAAAAAAGAGCAGAACATTGGACGGAATAATGGTGAATGAGAAAGAAAAAAAAGAAGAAAAAAAAATCGTGGCGTGACGAACACACGGAAAAAACGGGAAAGAAAACTGAAGTATCCGGTAGATTTAAAGTTATTTTTATGAAATTTATGAAGCTAAGAAATGCATCGTGTAGGTAGACGGGAGAGTCATCGACGAGTGATCCGTGGCGTTGAGTCCTTGGCGGGCCTTGCCCGATGAACCGTTACTTTGCGCGCGTAAGCCAGCACTCACCTGGGCTCTAAACTCTTACTCCTCGTTGCTATATCGACCTTTTTCGTCTTTTTCTTCTTATATCTTCTCGTTACCTCATGACAGATTGCTGCTCGTCGTTAATTGCGCTTAGGGCTGGTGGCTGCAATCATTGATTGCTACATACGGTACATCTTTTAATATGCACAGAAGAAGAGGCGTCCGATGGCCCTATCTCTCTTTAATGAAAACTACCTTAATAATTATAACTGAGAAAAAAATAAACAACGGCCTCGAATTCGTAAGTGCTTCAATCGTTTCACCTTTCGATGCCACGAATTTCAGGGCAAAAATAGTCGAGAAATTTAATGATATTTATTGCATTATCTGCAGTCCAATGTCGTAGTCAAATTTCATCATCATACCTCCAATTTCGCGTTGAATGTCATTTTGTTTTTACATCGAATAAATCATCAGAGGATTATTAAATTTTATATTCGTCGCAATAATTGAGTAAAAAAAAACGACTTGTTTGGAGATTTTAAAACAAGTATGCAGGATTGTTGAATTCAATTGTTAGGTGTTTAATTCGATGAACGAGAAATAGCGATGACTGTTATACTGTTGTCGACAAATTTGACGAGTTATTCGATGAATCGAAGTAACGTGCATTGAAAATAGGAAAAGCCCGAGTACAAGTTGAACGGTTGGTCGTCGCAGCGTTGCACCGCAGGCGCGTGACTCACGTTTCAGCAATATTTAGCATTCTGAAGCGATACGAACGTGCGAGTGAAGGCGGAGATTTTTTTTATCCGCTACTCGATAATTCCTAATCCAACAATAAGAAGCTCTTGTTACATCTAACGACTTTAACAATCTCGATTAATATCGTTCAATCGTTCAAACACACACGGACTTATTTCGCACTAAAGCCAAATAATTCTTAAGGCTTTAGTTCAACGCTAACTAAACGGTTCGAACAATTGATTATTCATCAACTGTAAACAGACTTTTTTCAGTATTGAAAATTCCAAGTACACAACTATACCGGGCCAAGTTTTTTTTTTTTTTAGCTGTAATATTTTATAGCAAAGTTTCCACAAAAGCGGATTGTCATCGTGCTAACGTGCGTCATGCTACCCTGTTGACGCGTTTTTCTTAAATATAGAAGTAAAATATTCGTTATCTGTGGGAAAAATCTATTGTAGACTCAAAACGACACGCTATCGAAATGTTTTCAGTCAAACAGGTCACTGGTAATTCCCAAAGACAATCTTTCCTTGTTTCCGATGAGACTGATGTATGAATAAAGTTATATAAAAAGTTCGCCTTGAATAGAATATCCAGCTTCAGAGGTCGTCCGTCAGAGATTCAATGACCGAACGAATAAAATGACAGAACGATGTTCTTCTTTCGTTTCAATAACATTCCTGAGATAATTTTTTTTCCCTCGGAAACACATTTTTTTGTATTATTTACACTGTTTTTATTTATTTTTTTAAATTTTATTGAAAACAAATAAGCATCACGAGAGACAATTATCTGCAACTGCATGTATCATTCGACGAATTCCGAGCTTTTACGCGAAAAAATTATGAACAATGCCCTGTTATCCTGCATGCCATAGCGGAGGATAATGTCACAAAGATAATATCGCTTGTTATCCACGACGACTGCTCCTGCCAGCATTTGTTTGCGTTGTTATGACGGTTCTCCTTCCTCTCTCTTGAAAAAAAATTCGTCGTGGCTAAAATAACTTCAGTCATATTGTATTTTGACAGGTCTTTGACAAACTTTGACAGTGTGATATATAACATTTAGATTATCTACTAAAGTCGAAAGAAAAAAACTAAATAGAGAGATAAGGATAACGCGCGCGCGCAGTGTTTGATTGCTCCTATTAAAAAATAAAAAAAACTACATAGAGAGGTAAGGATCGCTGCTAGTATGTGAGAAAAAATAATGTCACGAAATGTGAGAAAATAAATGTGCACCCGTTATTGTTGTAAAGTGTTCCAACTGATTGCATTCATATTCAAATTCAATTATGCCTCCGTTTTGGCAATTGAACATCGAATTTTGCCTTCTTTGGTGTTTTGTTTTTCATCTCGCGCCGTACTTCGACAGCCGTTTACTCCAACTGCGGGTAGTTAGATTGAACTATACGATACTCTATTAGTTAAATATACTCGGAGACTGCATACTCTCGTCCCGGAAACCAGTTCCAACGTCGACATCGCCGCCGCCATAACTGCGGTAAACAATCGCAGAATCTCGAACGGTGGGGAAATAAAAAAAGCGAAAATATCTCGGAAAAAAAATGTTCGCTTAGGAAAATACACTATCTATAACAACGTCCTCCCCGCGAATAATTATCGTCACACGCATCATTGACGTATTCGTACACTCACTGTGCGGCAAATATGAACACTCCAGTATGCTCTCTCAGTTCAAACCGTTGATACTTTGTAATTTCACATGCTAATATCTATCTCATTATTAATTTTTTATCGGTATTTCTGCTATGCGAAGTTTTGTTATTATTTTCCACTATGTATATCAGAGTCGATCAAAGTCGTAGAAGCTTCGAAGTTGTCATTGACGAAAGGAAAAAAGCTGTTCGACGACGACATTTGCCAAGATGCGTTACTGTTTTCATGGTGATAATGGACAAGTAAAAATATTCCGATAATCCGTCCTTGAACTATTATGAAGAATACAGATGCTAGTCGAGGCTATTCGGCGAATTTTTTTTTTTACTCGTTAAAAAATGCCGAGGTGCGAAGGACCTCCGATAGGTCAATCGCATTCAAATGGCCGCGAAATTATAAGCTGAGGGGCCGAGAGGGAGAGACGCGTCCCTGTCTGACGCTACGCAAGGCTTTTTCTCAATTGATCGGCTAGTTAGATCGTGTTTGCGATTTCACGCTCGCAAGAGTTCGATCGGAAAAGTTGAAAGCACCAAGGTTACGAACAGCCTTCGACTTCTAGATGTATAACTATTATCGCGTCACTGACAGTCGTCGCGTGTCCGATGGCGAAGGAATAATCGTACGATTCCTCGTTCGATCGATCGTTAACTCACGAGTCGTTACGTATTAACGTAGATAAAGAATTCTCGATGTTGGGCGAGGAGAGTGCGTTAACGCGTGAAAATGCATACGACAATGTCTCCCACCGTGACCCACTGACATACTAACGAAACGTTAAACCTTCTTTTCTCGAAACGTTAAAGTGTTTCACGATCTTTTTGATATATTAGCGTCTCGCTTTTGACGATGGAATATTACATTTTTTACACTTCGTAACGGTCGGTTAGTTCATCATTGTCGAAACACCGGAAATAAAGCAAAGAATCAAAATCTTTTTGTTGTTGATGAAAAATTTATATGTGAAAAAATGATTTGTTTCGTTTAAATTATCTCCGTTTTCTTTCATGGTTTTTTTTTAAGAAATAGAAAGAAAGTCTACAATTTTACAATTTTTTTGCCTGATAAATTTCGCCAAAATCCGATCGTAACACATAGTCTTTTTTTCCAAATGTTCCATAATTTTTTTTTATTTTCTCTTGGCAGCTAAATTTGATATTTTAATAACTGTATATCGTATTTTATAAATATATCAGACTCCGCGTAGTGATTTACATGCTAATGAATAGTTATGAAGAATCGAAAGAATGTTTGTGGACAATCGTGATACCGAGAAATGAGGATAATCTGGAAGCACCAGTCGAATGGTTCCAGGGATCACACTCGCTTTCCTGTGAATCATCACTTATATTACCTATCAGCCATATGTACCCAAGTGTTGTCCGCTTGTGGTAAGAAAATCTGCTTGTCAAGCGAAAAAAAAAAAAAAAAAAAAATATCTCTTATTTCTGTGAATCCGTATCGACTCCTCTCCGTATTTCGGAATCAAGTTACTTTTCCGTACGATCGTGCCTCATCGTCTCGAACTTCGCTTCGGAATTTCGTAAAAAATTTCGAAACACTTCACGCCACACTAGCGAGAAGCCAGACGCTTCTACTTTCACCGATTTCGAGACGGGCTTTTTTTTTGTTGTTTTACGTACGTGAGACTCCGAAGCATGATTCCTCCATTCAGATTGCCAACTTATGTGCCCCTTGAGGGACTTGGATCTTTCGATTGGTTCCATTGTAATTCTAGCTTGTGGCTACATCTCGGCTTTGAATTATGGAAAATATCGGTCGGATGTACTCACCGTTCGATTATCTTGCATTGTGTCCATTGTGTCTCTTTATCCATAACTATCCGATATTTCAGTATTCGAGGAATTCGAAAGTGAAACATGTCGTCGTCGTCGTCGTCGTCGTCGTCGTCGTTTAAATTTTTTTAAATTGCTTAATTTTTCAACGTACTTCTGTGTATCATGTGGATTGCGTTATTCAAGAATGACGTAAAATTACATAAAATAAAATATCTACAGACACAAGCGTTGGCTTAATTTTCGATATAAAATCGCCGGTCTCTAATCAAAAGCCGGCAATCTGTCAATACACAACGCGGATATCCGGCGAACGTTGTTCTTCCGCCGCGATTTTACTCATTCAACAACATCTCACGCTCTCTGGAGTTTTCCTGGAATCCATTATAGCACACAACTGTACATTTCACTCGCAACTTTTACCTGATAATGAGCACTTTTTTTTATAAAGGAAATTGTCTCGTTGGTCAATTAAATCTATTATTAGCATTTTGATTCCTGCATTATATTTACGCTTCCGGTCTGCCATTGGCATCGTTACAATTTACATTTTTTCTTGCAGATGGCGCGGCTCCGTATACAAATTAATATGGCGAGAGTTACTCGCCTACCTTGGCTTCTACTACACAATCAATATGATTTATCGATACGCCCTCAACGAGGAACAGCAGAGGTAACCTAATTCTTCATTTCATTTATACTACTGGTTATTATGAATAATCTACGTATAACAACATTTTTTTAAGTTAACAAAAACAACAAAAAGGGAAGGGAGAAAAAAAGAGTGTGCAAGCAAAGTTTTGTAAGACTGGAATCGATGCCTTGACCTTTCACAGCTGTGAGGGCAACGCGGTGCCTCTTATCTATAGTTGAACATTTTATTACCCTGTAAAATCAAAGTGCGGGCGCTACGATTCGTTACGATTCTCATTCGGAAGTATTGAGAAGCTGAAATCGGTATCGACCTTGACCGGCCCGGGACAAACATATTTGGAAGCCGTGTTACCGTTACCGTTGTCGCAATAACAAAATTCGTCACGATTCATCGCGATAAAATCGATTCTAGTTCGATTCTAGTTCGATTCTAGTTCGATTCTAGTAGTAGGGGGACGGATGTTTTATCAATATATTTTACCTGAATTATAGGAGGTAAACTTACGCGCGACCTAAAGGTTCAACGCAATGCAATCAATGAGAAAAAAGTTTATTGTCGGCTATTGATTGTAATTTATTATTAATAACGTTAAGGGCACTGACCTCGTTGCTGCTGCCTTTCAACGCAGGTAAATCTTCGTTTCTTTCGAAATTGTTTTATTTGTTTTTAACGAAAGCGTCAGCGGGAGTGAAGAAGAACGAGTATAGAAAGACGCGATTCACCTTCCGAATGCAAAGTCTGGCGAATTGAAAATAAAAGAAAAATTATTTACGAAGATAGCTCGTCCGTTGAGTCGAGATACGAGCGCATGGAAAAAATATGAGTATCGTTCTGCCGCGGTGGAGAGAACAAGTTGCGAGGGCCCGAAGAACACGAGGATCTTGAGAGAGGATCTAAATTTGGTGGTACCTTAGAGCCGGTTTCCTTTGTGGGACCCAACGAAACAAACTTCAACCGGACTCAACTGTCACGTGCGAGCGTATCGGATAAACTAACATTTTATAATATTCCACATATTTTCCAAACAAGTTTCCACTTTGCATTATATAAAATTCCTATAGTTTTTTATCATTATCATTTTTGCAATAATATTTCGGAGAAGCGGTGCTGCGCGCACCGCATTATAATATTAATGTGTGCCGATGAAATACCTACAACCATGACAGGACAAGACCTTGGGCCACTTTTCCACCACCGTTAGAGGAAGCGACACTGTCAACAATTAACTTATTACACTATACCTATATGACGAACTCTGTAAAAGCCTAAAAATTCCTAAAAATTCCCGATAATATTTTAACGCCTAGCGTAACACCCTTTGTTTTTTAATTCCTTCTACTAACTTTTGTATGCGTATCATTATTCCGCTTCGAAAAGTTAGTATCGATAGCACGAGTTCGCGATGAGCCTTGAACCGCTTAAACATAAACGACAGTTTAAAATTGCTTCGAACGTTTCACAATTACCTGTTGACCTTTGCTAAAATTCGAAGGAAAAAGAAAAAACAAAACAAAAAAAACACGCCTAAAAACACTGGCAAGTGCGCGCCGTTTGATCTATTCATTTATTTTATTGCAGAATATTCGAGAAGATTCGATACTACTTTGGAAATTCGAGCGAATCGATACCAATGTCCTTCGTTCTCGGATTCTACGTGAGTCTAGTAGTGAAAAGATGGTGGGAGCAATACAAACTCTTGCCGTGGCCCGACAACTTGGCACTATTCATCAGCGCCGCCATTCCTGGAAACGTGAGTGTGTATTAAAAAAGAAAGCGTCTGATTTTTCAATCAGCAACAGCGATTTAAAGCGACACGTGACATTTATTGTTCGCAATATTTATTTCGCAATATCGACGATATAAATAATTGCATCTTTTTTAAAATTCAATACGAGGCCATCTTACCCGAAGAGCCCAAGTCAATCAATTGCCATTACTCCTATCGATGTCCCACAGAGTTTTGCACGCAAACAAACGTGCACGCCCGGTGTTCCCCAGAGAAATTAATTCTCTTCATTGCTATGTCTCGTAGAATAAGAAGAGGGTAGAAAAGTCAATAAAAAAAAAAAATAAAAAAATAACGGAGGTATCGTTATAATTGCCACGACTTTTGTATCTAAGCATCTCTACTGTTTACCTTTGTCAGCTTTACAGTTGACTATGGATCGTGTAGTAATTACCTTGGCACAGATTTTCGTGGAAATCATCTACTATCCACGCTTCGATCATACGCTGAGCACTTGACAAGTATCACCAAGTCGGAGAACTCGGTATTTAGTTATGAGTTTTACTAGTTATGCGTTACAACACATACGTAATCATCCTAAAGGTCCCAACCATTTTTGACTTATTCCTAAGATGATGAAGTAACACACGTTGCAATTGCGAATAGTTGGATGAAATAGAATGTTAAATGATTAAATTACCAAGAGGTCTTTGGCCGCGTCAGCAAAGATGCTCGTGCGGAGGTCGATAGTCTTTAGTTTTGTTCTTCGGGAGGCCAATGTAGCCACGGAGAGAGAAAAAAATACAAGTCGAAGAGTGCAAAAGCGGCGGTTGGCGACCGTGGAATCCTTTGTCTCATCCCGCGCGTGTCCAGTCTCGCGGGGGACAACGATCGAGATCTCATCGAGATCCCCCTCAATTCTTCCGGTTGACAAGTGCTCAGCGGCTACAGCAATTCTCATGCTGCCCCGCTGCCGCTGCCGCACAACATCTGTGCTGCATAAAGTGAAAGTACGGCGACCGATACTCAAGGGTCGAATAAAGAAAGGACGACGCCAAAAAACCATTTTTTTTTCTAAAAGATTAATGAGCGCTTCGTCAGAATCATAACGCAGTTAGGGCTGATATAACATGGGAATAGCGCATTTTCCGGCTAAAAATCCAGAAACGGAGATAGATTCTGATTCTAATCGCGCTATATATGTATCTATGTATGTTTAAATAGAGTTTGCAATGAGAAATAAACGTTTAGCGATCGTTAAAGTTACGCAATTGGGATATATATCGTATAGACGCGTTAACGTTTCGCTTCTCCAGTTTCCCTCAAGACACGCAGTTTACTTTCGTTTTGCAATTTATCTAACGGTGTCTAACGGTGATCGAGGCTACAGCGCATGAACGTGTTCGGACATTCGGTTATGATTATCGAGGAGAGTATTAATAAAGGTTTCATCGCATCAAGCTTTGGAAGTCGCCAACTATCTTAGGTCCATTTGCATTTGCCAGTCTAAGAGTAAACATTTTTACCGCTCAGGATATTTGGATGTTCTTCACCAGAAACGCAACCTTCACCTTTCAACAAATTTCGTCAATGCGTATCAACAAAATGGCTCATTTTCCCGAAAGCTGTTTCCACGACAATCCTATTCATATAGAACACAGAGATTCGGAATCTCGCGGAATTCAACCGGAAGAGTATTGAAATAATCAGGATCGGGTCTATCGATGTTACTAACACTGCACGATCTTCCAAATCGTTGTCGAGAATCCTATAATGGCCGCAATTGGCTTTCAAGGATATACCTACTTGCTCAGCAGCAATGTCGCGCGCGTAGTAACTTTGTATTTTCCGTTGAATGAGCCAATGACTGGGAAATTCACTCTGTTCTACATGTAGAACTAGGAATAGCAACCGGTGCCAGAGCATTTTTCCACGCGTTCGCCCGTGTAGCTTCGCGTTGCACGAGGCTCCCTCGTGCACTTTCCTGGCGAAAGGGAAAGGAGGCAATGGCAACGCATGTAAGCGAAGCTCACCCGCGCTGGGTAAGCAGAACGAAGCTCGATCAATGTCGTGTCGGCCACAGCTGAACAGCACACCTTCGTCCCTCTCGAATGACAAATGTTGCAAGGAAGTAGTAAATTCGCTTCTATTAGTAAAACAGGGGAAAGTGCTCGTTCGCTCTCTTGGGAGTTGGTGACCACGCGAGACGTGTCTCGAATTTTTTTTCGATTTAGTTGAAATCGAATTTTCCACATACCCACGAGTTCCAGGTTTAATGTTTAATGATAATCAGAGCACATCCCCCGCGGTATACGGTGGGGCCATCGAAAGGGAAAACAAATTTTCACATCGAGTCTCTTACTTCACAGGTTAGCGCGCTGGGGCGATTGTGTTATCCCAGTTAGCTACAAGTTATCATCTTCCTGATCGTTAAATAAACGCTTATACTGAAAATTAATAAATTTCATAAGATTTGTTCATTTTCACCATCATACAAATCATCAAATTGTTATAATATTGTTTTTTTTGTTTACCTAATAGTTCTAAAATAAGTTATTGATGTTATCTGCAAAATTGGATGAATTAAGACATAAGAAAAAAAATTACTTTTTACTGTGAAATATGTCATAGATCAATAGATTTTTCCAATTATTGTCAAGTATGATACAGAAGTTTTTCGGAAAGCGGGGACGCTTTTGTAACGCACAAACGCGCAATATCAATCGTTTTGTTTTTTCTACAAATGTTGTTTTAGGACGAGAGAGGCCGACTCATGAGACGTAACATCGTGAGGTATGCCGTTCTTGCTTATGTCATAACTCTGCAGAGGATCTCGTTGAGGGTAAAGAGACGTTTTCCCACCCTTCAGCACATCGTCGACGTAGGTGAGTCAGAAAACAGTCAGAAGCAAATTCTGTTAAATACAATTTAAACGACAGAGATTTCACGCGCGACCGCGTGAATTGGTCGTATTTCGTCCTCTCGCTCGGCGGTGCATCTTTGTACCCCCCTTCTTCGGAATATCGGTTCCCGAGGTCGACATTAATCGTATTTTTATTTTTCTCACGTACGGATCGCGAGAATCGTCAACGCGTTTCTCGCATCTCTTTCGCGCGTTAATGCGCGGGTCTCGCCGTTTGCTCGTTACTCGATTGTTACATCCCGTCCCGGTGCACAGTGCGCAGTGTCTTTTGCGATCTCTTATACAGCAAGATCCGGATCTTGCTGTCTTGCAACGTATTTGACGTGCGCTGTCGCGACGAGCTGAAGAAATGGATAATTGTACGAGGTGCGCGGGGTATTCCGCTAACGCCTTTCAGGGAATCTGGGCGTTGCATCTTCCATGAGCGCATTCCGGATTCTGAAAGAGAGTGCGGCGATCGCGCGTCAAATAGTCTGAAAAGAAAAAGAAAAACAGAAGAATCCTGCGCATTGCAATAAATATAAAATAATTCAAAGCTCGTTTAACTGATTTATCGGAAAGGGTTGATATTATCGAAACAGTATTTTTTCACCTGAATACAATAACCTACTATGCTAAATTAATCATTGATCTCGTCATCTCAAATTTTGTTGAAATGCAAAAAAGAAAAAAAAAGAAGCAATCGATTATTTACCGGATCCAATGACTCATAGGCGGTAAGCGCGCGCGAGAGACATGCAGTTACCGCAATTGCGAACGACATCACTGTCATTTTACATAATTCGGCTCGACCGGATCTCGATTATCGATCCTTCAGGATTCAGTTAACACGATTATTGTCACTATGAGGTATAATATATAAGCAGCGATATCGGAAAATCGTGACGAGACATGTGACAGCATGAATAATGCAACGTCACCATCGCGCATGCCTTTGCGAAGTCCATCTTGTGGAATGACATTCGTGCCTCGAGACACGTTGATCTGGAAACTCTTTAAGAAAAGGTGAAACCCTGTGGAGTGCGAGAGAAATAGCGTGGTCGGGGCTTACGGCGGAGTGAGAGAGAGGCACTCGGGTAACGTGTTTCACCTCTTCTTAAGAATATCTGACTGTCACCCCAATGTTATCAATATCGAAATATACTTATATACTTTCATTCGCGCGGAAAAATGAAAAAATCCTTCATTTTCGCGATTACCAATGTTCAGCTTGATATTAGATTAAAACCAACGTGTTCAATGCGAAACCATATATGGAAATGTATGACGATTCTTAACATATTGTTTACTTGTTTGATGATTTTCACGCCGCTACAGTGACTAGAAAAAGTAGAAAAGCATTCCCTATTAGTTTTTCCTTTAGAACACGATTATTCTGATATTTCATCGGAAAGTAGAATTAGCTTTTTTTTTTACGATACTTTCACTTATTTTACTCGTAACTCGAGATTTTATAAATTCGCGCGGGTGGTAAAAAAAATATTATTTTTCAGATGACTTCCCAGTTGTGCATTTAATATAAATCTCTGTAAAATGAATGGACGGTAATCACCGAGACGCACGTATCCGGTTGTTGGTTTATTTTCTACATACGTGAAATTACACGTTTTTAACATACCGACCAGAGATCAGTTCTCGTGCCTGAAACCCGTTGGTGTTGGAAGCTTGAAAATGAGAACGAGTGAAATGAAGCATCATAGTGGCGCCGGCGCCAGTAATTCCTTCTTCTTCCTTCTTTCTTCGTATTCTCGTCTCAATTTTCTTCTCTTTATAATCTTTTGAGCGCAAACTATCTCCCGCTGCTGCTGTATCGATAGAAGATCGATGAAAAAAAAAAAAAAAAAAAAAACAAACATCGATACAGTTCTATTCCCGGATTCTATTCCCGTTTATCAATAATAATTATACATCTATCGAGCATAAAAAACGATTTATAAATAATAAACGGGTTGTTCTTGTTACGGCGAGTATATTTATCTTGCTCTCACCTTCTTCCCAGCATCTCTTTGCACGTCGAAAGCGATTAGACGTATATCTCACGTCGTTAAATATATCGCACCAATATCATTTTGTGTGCTCCGTTTTCTCGATCAAAATGAAAAAAAAAAGAAAAAAAAACACACACACACAAGAAAGCCTCCGAGAATTCTATAATTTCCAGCGTTCGTTTTATCAAACACTTATAATAATTAGGCATAATAAATAACACGTGTCTAGGGATTTGTAATTATTATCGCGTGCAGATTTCTTTTCGCACGTGAGACGTACGGAAGGTAACCGATTTATTCCCGGGCCTTCTGTTTGCTCAGGGACTGCTAATAATAATAATTACAAAGATATGCAATGCCGCGAACACTGATTTACAAATAATTGCGGATGTAGTGTAGTATTTTCTTATTTTATTTTCATTTCATAAAATATGATTGTTTAATTCTGTATTACAATTAATCTGGAAAATTGGAGGGAGCTATTTGTTCGACTGCAGAGACTATGAATACAACAAACAGTGACAAAGGGCGCCACTGATTTTTCTCACATAAAGTATATATAGTAATAAAAAATAAAGATTGCACGCGGTCGATCGCTTGTTCCTTACAAAAAAGGTAAGAAAAGCTCTGGCGCCAGTGATAAAATCGTTTTTGCACTTTGCAGCGCCATTCATACATCAGCTCTTGTAATAAACTTGTATGCCGCTAGACGTGGATCATCGGATCGCGTTAGAACGCGATCCACGCACTATCGCGGCTTATTGAAGAAAAAATGTTCGCGAAACGAGGAACCTGTTGCTTCCGCTGGTGCGCTGTATAATTAACTATGGGGAATTGCGTCGGGAATAGACCAACAGCTTCTCGAGTCATAGAATTAGTCTATTATAGACGAGCTTAGAGGAAATTCTTCCACAAACGGTACAGTGATTGTCAATCATAGGACGAGCTTTATATTCCCAATACCTTCCGCCTGTTTAATTATCTATCGGACACCAATGACAAAGAGTGTACCACTCTCGAGTCGTCGATAACATCGGCGATCGACGTCACAAAAAAGAGTTGGCCGAGTCTCGGGGCAAAATGGAAAAGCTAGAGCATAATAAGATACCAGATGGCTTGCCGCCATGTCGAGTAAGACAAGCAAAGCGTTTGCTTCGTGAGGCGCCATTTAAGAAAATTGTTCGGAACGCGACGCGAACGCGGATACGAGGAAAAGAAAAATATTCAGCTAAAAATTGTACCTGGCGAATGCTGGCAGCGTACAGCCAAGAGTCGCAGAAACGAGAATCACATACACCCGCTTATTATTTATGGTACGTGCTCTCCGCGTAGGTATTTTATCCCTATAGCGATGTGTAATTATGTTTGAACAAACAGAACATACATGAAATAGAATCGTAAGTTGGCTTCACTCTTACGAGATATGATTTATCAATCGAGGGACAGATTCCTCCAGGGTTACTGACAATTTCCATTATTCAAGGAATTTTTTCAATTTCTGCGTCTAACATTTTTTTATTGTTCAAACTTGTGCTTTTATACTTAGGGTACATACCTATATATATACACACAATACTCCGCGATAGTTTCTACTGTACGTATTTCAGATCCATGCGACAGCTCTCTCCAATGCCATGAAAATATAACAGAAAATGGTCGAACGTTTCGCGAATAATGCAACCGTTACGCGTAAAGAGTTTTGAGGAAAAAAAAAAACGAATGAATAAGAATGCACGAAGGCTAAGAAATTGTATCGTAAAAATTCGCAATGGAGTTTTCACCCGGTCGTTGAGAGTATAGCCCACTTTTTATATACCTTTGAATATATAAAACTTTACACACGTTGTTGTCGTATGTACCTATAACCTCGTGACAGTGACGTCCTTAAACCGATTCTCCTTATCCGCGAACGCGAGACTCTTTAAGGACGCTGCTGCTATAACTCCTAAGCGATACAAAAAAAAGATCTAACGTCTTGTCTATGGGTCGAAGTAGAACGCTCAGAATTACCGTGTCGTAGAGATAAGAGACGCCTATAAAAAATATAGAAAAATATTGCGCTGCGGAAAATCAGAGTTGCAGTAGGCGAAATGGATTTTAAAAAAGTATAGTCAATGCAGAAACAAAATAAATTCAATAGTTCCTTTTCGAGACTCGAAAAGAATTGATAAAAATAATTGTAATTATTTTTAAATCAAAGCGTCGAGCAATGAGATTGATGGTAATCTATTAGTAGCTATTTCGATTTCGAATCGTCCCCGTTTTTGCTTAGTTCGGCGATCGCTCAGACCGATAAAAACCGCCGCTCTCTTCAAGATTACTCTTTCGTTATGCGTGAGCTTCGAGTCTAATGCCCGATTGAACACAGTGTCCGCTGCCGCGTGTATACGCGTATCAGGTTATACAGCGGATAATTACTTTCTTGCGGGCATGCGCCTCTCTCAATGTGATCAGCATCTTCCAACAGGAGTGCCCTAGCGATCGGTAATCGGCGGAGAAACTACGCTCCAACAATTTGAGCTAAATATAGAGTCTACCGAACGTGAATCGGCGAGTCTCCACGGATGAACGATAAGATTCTCGGTGACGACCGATGTCCAGATTTCCACAGCTCTGTAACTATAGTATATCGCAACTACGCTATACAGGTATATTGTCGAACACGCAGGAAAGCCTGGAAAATCCTGAAGAGTACGACGAGTACGATTTTTTTTTCTTCTTTTTTTCGCACCTCAGAGCTACTCAGGTTTATTCGAAGCGCGGTGGCTTGTAAGAGAATCGATCGCTGCACGATGTTTATACTCTAATATGCGCGCGATAATGATAATGACGATGTTGATAACCGCTGATTGGATCGGACGACCGAGTGTGGCGTAGATCGATGCTTGACCACTATGTAGGTACCTATAGTCCACACACATATATTACCGATCTCGCTGTTTCACGGAGCAAAGAACATGAGACTCAACACGACAAAATTGGATGCACGATACTCGCGCGAAAGTTATATTTTTTTTAACTTTGCAAAACTTAAACGTTTCCACTTCCATTTTCTCCACGGGTAGTTGAATTTGTTTGTTATTATCGCGAAACGAAAAAAATTAATCGACTTATTTTCGGACAAAAAAATGTAATTGAATTTTGATGAGATTTTTTGTTTTCGCGCACGACTTAAGCTCTCTTGTCTTACATCGGTCAAACGGCTGGACACTGGCGCCGCCACGAATAGAGAGAGACGCGTACAACCCGCAGAGATTGCGGTAGTAAGATTGTGCTCGTGCCAATCTGTCGGAAAGATCGAGTTCGCGATCGAACGCCCGCGGTGCTTGTGAAATACCGTGAGCGCGCACGGTCTGTACGTCGTCGCAAACGGGAGAGCGACCAACCCGTTATTCGTCGATAGGTGAAAATGCGTCGTAGGTTTATATATCGGCTTTATATTGATCGTCGTGTTTTCATGTTCTCACCATCGGCTTAAATCGAACGCGAAAACGACCTTGCTGAAGGTCGAATATCGCACTCCTGCGCGCGTATGTATAATCGCAGCTGTGAATTATCATCACCATCGATTTGATTTGTTGAAAATAGAAACGACCTCGACGGCCTCGAGCGCCTCGAGAGCTCGAAGACACCGGTTGGACCGTGAAATTGGCCGCGTCCAAGCAGTCTGCGTAAAAGATCCGTATGGGGATTCTATAGTCCCATTTCACCTTCTACGGCTGCTTGTAACTGTTAAATTATTATTAAACTATTAAATGATATTAATCGTTTGAAAATCGAGTAAATCGGCGGTCGCGGGTGGCGAAACAAATATTCGGTTGATTAAGCGAAGTAATTGTCATGGCAAGGAAACAAAAAAAGCCCACCTTACCTAATGGTTAATACGATTAATCAAGTATTTCTTTCAATAAATGAAATATTTGTTTTTCGTAACTCGTGCATGAATCGCGGCACTTTCCATGGCAGTCTTGCGAGCCGAAAGTGGCCCATAGCATGCCACTCGCGAAGTGATCGAGTCGCGCATGCGCAGTTCGTATTTTGTTCACTTTCGGCCCTTGGGATTTTACTTTCGACGTTTTCGCCCCTAGAGACATAACCTCACTTTTCAGTGTTCGTCTCGCGCGACTGCCATTCCAAGTGCCGCAGATTCATGCACTCGTTACGAAAAATATGATGTGCAACGAGGGTCGAATTGGCGATTGCGACGAGTGTGAGGTTTGCTGCCCGAGCGAAGCGAGGGCTGCAATCACACGAGTATTTCGACTTGTTGCACAATATACTATTGCCACCCGCAAGCGCCGCGATTTAGTCGATTCACCCGATTTTATTGCAACCAAATAAAAAACAATGAATTCTAAGCGCAATTCGATTTTCTCGTCGAAAATCTGAGCCACCGTTCAATACCGTTACAACTTTTTTTTTTTTTTATATCTCATTGATAAAAAAATTAATGCTCGTATACGTAGCGAAAGTTTAGATCGGAATTCGCCGTTTCCTCTTAGGCGCGATCTCCAATGTTAACGAGGTCGTGGACCTTAACCCCACAACCACTCTCACTAAAAATCTCTATGAGTATAAGCGTTGCTAGAGATGAAAAAAGAAAAAAAAAGTCTACCGAAGATCGAGAGGTGGGAAAGATGGGGGGGACTTCACCGGGTTTCGATATGACTGTTAAACACGAAACGTTTCACTTGCACTCTTTAATTCGTATATATCGTAATAGTCAGCGCGTTCGATACACCAGCCAAAGCCAAACGAAATTTTCTCCTTTTGGCATGCCTGAGCTTCTCTTATTGACAATCGAATCGCATCGAGAAATACGCGACGGAACCATCCGCGTTATAATAGACTTGAGTGTGTTCGTAGTAACACGCGCTTCTAATTACGCGTCAATGTTTCCTAATCAGTGTACTGGTTTCACCGACCAAGGCGCCAAGGTTCCACTCTGGAGTTCGTCGAGCGAATTCATTTGGAGTACATTGCTACTATACCTATGGCGTCTCGATACACGTTCGGGCGCTCCAATCGGCAAAGAATTGAATTCTATAGATCATAATTGTTACATTATTTTTCACGATGACACGAGACCTCGAGGCACAAGTTGCCGAACTCCTCAACCCGGCTCATCGAATCCGCGATAAACGAGCTAAAAATATTCATTGGCGGACAGCGTAACGTAATGAAGTCAGGGGTACGAAAATACTATGCGCAGTCTTCGCAAAACAGGCTAAAGCTTCATGACAAGTTAGCAAGGCATTTTTTTTACCGCTGAAACGCTTTGTTATATACGTTGCCTTTGTTGTCCGTTCTACAACTCGTTCCCTCGTTCGAACTTTATGACCCGCCGACCGGACAACAAGCCGGCAATTTAGTCATATTCCACGCAGCCGTAAAACGTTCATGTCGATATTTATACTGTACAGGACGTTCCATGTTAAAACGAATCTTCCAAAACTTAGCCTTGTGACATACTAAAATTAGGTATATTTGAATATTGCGATGTGTAATATCATTTCTTCAAGTGAGTGCGTGCAGTTATCGTTAAGCACTATTTTTATCGAAGCCCCGATTTTGTTGATAAATCGGAAGCAATTTCCACATGTAAAGTCGGTACATCTCCTCGGCAAAGTATCTCGTTTCTACGAAAAAATGTTTTATACAAAAAAGTTAGAGCTTTCAATGAACTTTATGGATAAACTTTTTTTTTTTTCTAATTTTTCGAATGATGATAACCCAGATCAGGAAATAATGAAGTATTTTAATATTATTCACATGATATGTAAATGATTTTTTCATTATGGGCTATTAGATTTTCCACAAATCTTTACACTGCATTTAATTTTGTTTTTTTATCAACAGCTTACATTTTTTCCATTTAAATATCTGAGCGCTAATGATTCTTCGCGATCTGATGAGGAACGTCCCATAACTGTGTATTTTGTATTTTACCAATAAGGGAATGCGCCGAACACAACTGTACAACTGTAGCCGCACAACTATGTATGCACTATAAAGTGCAGACAGTCGCGTCATACGGGTTTTCTCAAGCAAAATATGGAGTTTTTTTTTACTCTGTATTTGCGAACAGAACACAGGAAGACGAAGAAGCTTTAAGCTGCATAGCTTTTTAGTTTTCTCACGTGAGAAAGGAAGGGAACGAAGTGTAGGGAAAGTAAAAAGACAACGGAAAAAAACAAAGATAAGTGCCGGACAGCGGAGAAACTGCGAGAAGCACGAGTTATTTTTTTGTTCCTCTTTATTTTCACGACGACCTTGCCACGCGGACAAGGATCCGCGCGTTCCTTGAACTCGCTTCTACCCCCTTTCCCTCCATTGACTCCGGATGCGCTGCATCAGCGACGAACGTTCGAATACAAGTGCGCCGCATTCCTGGCAAGAACACCGTTCGCACTGGTGCCTCAAATATTTTATCGGGTTATTAAGTACCGAGGAATGTTTATGGATACTATTTATCTCAACCGTCTTCTTTCTTCTTCTGTCTGCGCTACGCGATGAGGAAGCCGTCGTCGCGATACTTGAAAAGGATTAAAAAAAAAAACAGCAAATGAACAGTCAACAGGAAAAGAAAAATAAATCTGAATATTTTTAGCCACGTCTACGGCATGGATAAACGTGGTAAATTTTAAAGGAAATCCAACTTTCAAGTTTACAAAAAAGCGTCTGACGAAAAAATATAACAAGAAGACGGGTTAATTATTTACATATGGAAGTTTAGTTTATTCATTTGTTTGATAACAATAGAGTTTTGTAACAATACTCATTATCTCCGAATTATTTTTAATCATTACATTATTATGCGCATTAAATAATTTACAAAAAAATTGACTGAATAAAAATAACGGAAGTTTGACACAGATAAGTTGTGAAACATTGTGCAAACGCGGCGTTAAAATTTATTTAACGTATGCAACGACTGCCCGGGAAAAGTATCGCTCGGTTGTAACGGTATACCTCTCGTTGTTGTTCTTTCCCATCGATCGAGGAAGGTCTTTGACGTTTTCAAGCGAACGAACGCTTCAGATTATCGATGTATAGATATAAGCTATTAGGAATTATTAGCCACCGAGAGGTTCGCAATAGAATTGAGAATTGAATAATTGCGTCATATTGGTGAGACGCGGATAATCGGGATGCCCCAGAGTCGCGAATGCGTTATAACCAAGTCAACAGTTCTTCGGACGTCCTTACCGCGCCTCTGTCGATTAATGAAAAATTATGAAAGGAGCAAAAAAAAAAAAAACAAAGGTCGGTTATTACACTCCTGCGAATTCGCTATTATTTCGTCCGATGTTTACGTAGTAGAAACGCGCGAAAAATCGAGTCCCACTTTTACAATGTTTGCTTCCCCAATCACCACGGGGAATTCCCCGTGCCGTCCGTGCGGTTGTTTTGCGCAATCCGACGATTCGGGCAATTCGGGCGGTAACGATAATCTACCTGCAATGTTTCTCATACCATATTCATGACATGATTTATTTCGTAACTTTTCGATCGACAATAGACACAACTTCGATGCTTCGATAGGAATTATTCTAATGTAACATTAGAGCCACAAGTACTTTTTGCAAGTATTCTTCGATTCTTCAATTTGATTTTCTTTCATTTGTACGGCAATTGGGACACATGGATAATAAATTAAACTTTTACAGTTTCAATTATAGGCTTTTTATCTCTTTTAACACATACCTACCTATATTTTTGTTCAAGTTTAAGTTAAGTTTACAAACGGCGTCCTTAATGTGTTTAAGTGCGTTAACGCGTCAACACCTGACTCACTTTCATGGGCGGTAACGGTTGAAAACTTTCATCTCGTTCTCTCGTCGCTTCCGGGACACCGTGGCGCCGGGGTTACCTACTCTTTTCCGTTATTTATAACCGAACGACCGGTGGTATTGCTCTCTTTCGCGTCTCGCGTAATTATCTTGGCTCCGATGGGACATTAAACGACGGTCAACCGACTTTTTTAGGACTTATCGAGTGGAAAATTATAGCTTCTCCATCTCGAAATTTCTTTTCCTTTTGCATCGCGTATCCAAAGGTTTAAATTCATTTTTTGATGAATATTTTTTGTTCGTGCAATCTTTTATCGTAGGAACAAGTCCTGCAATTTCTTGCTCTACGAATTTATTTCATTCGTTTGGTCGTCGTCGTCGTCGTCGTAGCGGTTGAATGAAAAAGTATTCACCAGCTTTTGTTTCACGGCCAATCGCTCACCGAAATTGCACTCAGTTCTGCGACTCGCGGTAAGTAATAATAATGAGTCAGAAAAATACGATGATTTATCGCTCGTGACTGCTGCTGCAGCATTTTGCAATGACGATGCTACGAAGTTTCAAGGTCGCATTTCGCACTCCTCTCGGTGGTCAGTCTATCGATGTCTTATCGAATTTATACTCGATACTGTCAACCAGTAGCCAGCAATGATCGATAGTGATAGTTGAAATCAATTTTCAATTATAAGAATAGTGCGAACGAAGAATTGAAAAAAATAAAATAAAACGTTATTGTATTTGCAATTTTGTTTTTCAATAATTGCGTAATAAAATTCTAATGGATTGAAATCGATTGCGTCATTGATTTCTTCATTGCATTTATTATATTTTTATGTTCTGAAAAATAATACTACGGACAATTGAGATTTTAACAGAGGTACCTATATTTATTACCGTTGTAAATTGTCCAAGTATTGTAATTAAACGTTCATAAAATGATTAATAGAAAATAATATTGTTTTTTCCCTATCGACGAACTTTTAAAAAATGAACACCGATCGAGATTAAAACGAATTCTTTTTTTTGTTTTTTTGTTTTTTTTTTTTTGAGTTTTTCGTTCAACGAAAAACATTCCAGCTCTGCACATCTGTGTTTCAATCGGCGTTCTCATATAGGTATGCACGCCGACGATTCACGTGTGTTTACGATCGCTCATGAAAACCGATGGCGCATCGCCACAATTATCCCGCGACGATGAGATAAATACAATCGACACTTCTGCCTTATCCGATCGTCGTCGCACGGTTATTTGCCTAATCGACACCATCCGTCACGACGGGATCGACGGGTTCTCGACACTACAAGATGTTCCCATGTGATGCTTCGATTGTATTTTGCACCGGCAAATGCAAAAATTATTCGACAAGTCGATAAAGAAAAAAAATATAATAATTGCAGACTTATCGTACGAAACATCTTCCGCTCTGAGCACTGGGGGCGATACCAATCGGCTCATTGTTGGAAAATAAAAAAATAATGAAAAATCGATGTCTAGGTGCCGGACAAGTAATATAAAATCGTATAATAAATTAGACGAGGGGATCTCGCTAATTGATTATTGGCGAATTTGTTTAAAAAAAGAATGCACATGGCGTTATTAATTTTCGAAATTTCCAATAAGTTTCGAGAGTAAGCTTACAATTACATTTCGGCTCTAAAGACTTTTGCCCGATGTGAGTGTTACTCGTAACTGAAAAGTTGTCGTTTGCCAAAGGGAATACTGGGTAATAACAATAACGAAGAATAACCTCTGCCGACCATTAACATTACCAATATGTGACACTTGAAATATTCCTTAAGGCCCAATTAACATTAACAATCGTACTTTTGAAAAGCTCGAGAATTCTAAAGATTATTTTCTCCTTTGATTTGCCGAAGGTTTGATGATGGAGTCCGAGAAGAAGATCTTCGAGATGATGAACAAAAAGGCGGCGATGTCAAAGTACTGGATGCCACTTGTATGGGCGACAAATATAATAAATCGCGCTAGAAAAGAGTCGTTGATAACGAGCGATCAAGTGGTGCAGACACTTCTCGTGGAGCTGAGCGACATCCGGAAACGTCTCGGTGCTCTCATCGGTTACGACACCGTTTGCGTGCCTCTAGTTTACACGCAGGTGAGTAACCCACAGCCTCCAACGAGATCGAGTTATATTTATCTCTTCTCATATTTCGTAATTTCGCATAATTCTCATAAACTCTATACTGCATACTCCATGTTGTTCGATAAAATTCTATTCATTGTTTACGCAATTATTACGATAATTGAGAAGTAGAATGTAAGATAAAAATTGCGAAAGATTCGATCTATGAGTGGTAAATGGAATAAACGAGAAAACACGACAAATTAACGTTAAAGAAATTATTCGTATTATTATTTATAGCCTACCGAGTTACGGATTAGAAGAAAAATGTAACGTGACATCCGTTAAAGATGTTTCAGCTTCGTGTTTCACCGCATAGCCGCATATTTTTTATTCTTCTGCACTCGTACCCGTAGGTACCTACCTACTTACGATGCTTACGTCTTCATCGACTTCTGACACTCGTTATCCTCACGTAGTTTAATCATTCCCAGCAGAGACTGTCGGAGAAGCTCGCCGATCGTCACTCGTATAGAGTCGTCGACGATGTATTCTTTCAAAGAAACACGTCGCACTCTATACTGTTTACCCGCTACCGGGGATTTTATTGCGTCAGCGTCGCGAGTGGCTAACAACGATGGAGTTTTCTTTCTCTTCATGCCGTTTGGTTGTTGTTGGTTCTGCATGTTATATGGCTATTGAGAACGCATTGTCGAGTTTTTTTACGCATGAAAAAATGCGACACGTGTTATGCTCGTTTTATTTTATTGAAATCGCAGCGGAACTGTGTAATGTTGCGCGACGCGCACCATGTGTAGTAAAATGTTTGCCGGTACCTTTGCAACGTATAGTATTTTCATAGCTAATGACAATGAAAATAGATTTACAATAAAAGTTGCTGATTACAGAAAACAAAAAGATTGACAGTCCAATTTGCAAGGCGATAGCGCACTTTCAATTTCGGAAGGATATGTTTTCACAGCTTTACGGCTTTTCTAAAGGAGAAAATTCATAAAATTCATTCGACTTCTACGAGTCTCCGTTCATTTTTTCTTTTTTTTTTCCAACACTTTCGTCAAATGTGTAATGATTAATCGATATTTCGAAAAAGCTCAATTGATACATTTTTCATGGATCTGTCCAAACGGATCCTCGTTCTTATGACTGAAAAGTACTTTTCTTTTCTCCTTCTATATTTGCAATTAGACGCAGGTACCCTTTTGCTTCCTCAGCAAGAGATTGTGCAACGATAATAGCTCATCAGTCTAACTTCCCTAATAGACGGGTCGTCCCATTATTATTTTCAGTGGCGTCTTCTCGACGCCGCTGCCGACGTCTACGAGAGCCGCAAGAATAGATGTTTCTTCGTCTTGTACTGATGAAGAAGCCGCGCGAGTAACATAGGCCAATTCAAGCCTCGCGATTCAGTAATCGTCGACGAACGAGAATTATCAGAATTATTATTACAACGGATATGCGAGTTAAATTTCCTGGAAGACCGTGACACTCGAAGATTTTTTAAAAATTTCATCAATTTTCCTCGTTGCACCAAGGCTCTTATTTTATTATTATTCGTCTATGTATGTAACAACAGCTTCTTTTTCTCATTCAATATTTTTGTCCCGTTCTCTTCAATTTTCCGTCAATACTTTTTTTTTTTTTTTTTTTTTTTCAATTCACATCGACGATCGTAAAAGCATTTCCGCCTCTCACGGCGCCACAATATTTATTTTAACGTCTCGATGATCACTGTGTGACGCGCGAGTGCTTGTCGATTGCACAGTCGGCCAATCATATTATTACACGCACCAACCAACGGGCTTACATGCCGGTGTATACGCAGACGTGAAAACAAAAAATTATTTGGAAACACACATTTTATTTCGAAAAAATCTAAAAAACGTCGCCAAGTAGTTTAAAATAATTTTTTGAAAATAAAAAAGTTTAATCAAATGAAAAATCATATGAGCCGAGTGAAAATAACAACAAGAAAAAACTTTGCTCGTCCTTTCTTCCGACGTAACTACATTTATTTGAATTCCAAGGATTCGACAAGTATTTTTTATTTTTTTTTATTCTTAATTTTCACCTGTCAGCGTACTATTCGCGGATCGCGGACACGGATATTACCACTTATTGCTGTATTCCGGAACTCACACATGGAAAAATGAAAAAATGAAAAACAGCTGATACCGTATTGTATGCACAGCTCACGCATGGGCTTACGGACACAACACACAACCACAAGCATAACGGGACTGGCCGGAAATGATTTTATAGCTGATCGGGCAGATTGTGGGCTCATTTTAAAGCTTGTATTTCATTTATATATGCTAACAAATGTTATTGAAATTTCGAACTGATGTTTCGTGTTCAAGATAAAAACTCTCAAACTTTGTATATACGCCAATATATTAATACGTTGCTCCGTAACCCAAACGTTCGTTCCCATTCGATCATCTTTGTGTCTTTTTTTTTTTTTTTTTTAAATTCCCAAAATTCGCAGAATACAATTTTATTCCACACAAGGAGGACTGAAATTTCGTTCGTTAAACAGTCTATAAGTTGACGGTATAATGTTTGTTTTTATTGTCGTTTGACGAAAGGAGACGAAGCTCTCTCTCTCTCTCCTTTTGCACACGTCATCGGATTTTTATCTACCTATAAAAAAAATCTCCAAATTGCTAGTTAATTCCAGAGGTCACTTGGCTCCAGACTTACGTGTTGCAAGATCCATAATATGGAATCGCTCTGTGATCTTTAATGAGATTTTATGATCGATCGATCGATTATGTCGATTTACGTAATCATCAGTAGAGGTTTTCTTGGTCCTTTCCCCTGCGACAGGACGTTACGGAAAAACCACCGTGTTTCATGACGACCTTCCGCGTGCTCGCCAAGTGCCGCGATGTCATCGATGCCCAAAGACCTTGATACATATTTTTCCCTGCTACATGTCTAGAAACTCTCACTCACTGCTGCTGTTCTTCGGTTAATTGATTTAACAACAAAAAAAAAACAACAACAAAACGACATCGATGACTCGTCTGCCCCGTTCCGTCTCGTTCCACTCCAAACGCCTTTTTCCCTTTCCCCCCTCTCCATCGTTCGCAGTGGTCTGAAACCAGAGTCTGCATCAGCGAGCTCGATAGACGCAAATCATTTACGTCAGAAAAAAAAAAAAAACAATCGTTGAAAAAAAAAATACTTGTTGCGAACTTTCGTAGTCCAACTACGACGTTATCGAGATTTCATCTAAACGGAACGGCATGTCAGATTTTGTTCGGGGTACTCGGAGAAAGTGAATTTTTTATTGCAAAAAAAAAAATTTGCTTGTAACATCATTACATTCGGCGGATGCAAATTATTTCTTACGCTCTTAAAAATGTTTTTTCAACTTTCGATGCGTTGTTTTATTGTGTCGAGTCTGATGTTCGTAAAATTTTGAGATGAGATAAATTTTTCGGCACTTGGAGAAAGTGAAATTTAAAGGCTGTAGAAAAATGTATTCGGAACGTTGGTCGATATTATGCAAATATAGGTATATATGCATATAAAGTTATGTGTATAGCTGTTGCAAAATCGTGACTGTCCGGGAGATATCTCGCCATTGTTGGTCGACTTTACGAGATTCAGAATCGTGTTTCGAAGTCAAGGAAGTCGGGAAGAGGGCGAAACACGAAGGCGATCTCGCTTTCGTTATGCATAGGATATATACGTATACATAACTTGTAAAATGATTAATAGATAATTTTCGATAATTTTCAAATGTAAAAAAATGACAATGAATTTGAAACTTTGTTTCCATTCGTATTTTCCAGGTCGTAACATTGTCGCTTTACGCGTACTTTTTCTCGGCTTTACTCGGAAGACAGTTTGTCGAACGTCCGCCAAACGGAAATCCGGGTGGAAAATACGAGGAACCGGACATGTACTTTCCGGTCTTCACGACTCTTCAGGTACGATGCAACTTGTTAATTCACGATATTTTTTATGTAAAAAAATGGAAAATTTGTTGATATTATAATTTTATCGATTGGAAATCTGTCCGATGGCAATATGGCGCAGGCGATAACTTCGGTGACCGCGACACTCCCTCGTTCGCGGCATCGATTCTCGATCGATTAATATATTTTTTCAAAGGTCAACCGCTTCGAGCTCTCGATCAAGAGAGAGAGAGAGAGAGAGAGAGAGAGAGAGAGAGATAAAATAGTTAAACTCGAATGCTCGCACGGGGAAGCAAGTTACACGTGTGAATAGCAACGTTTTTTTTAACGCACGCCTCTCGATCTATTCAATCTATAGTTTTGCTTCTACGTGGGTTGGCTGAAAGTTGCCGAGGTGCTTATCAATCCTTTTGGCGAGGACGACGACGACATAGAATTGAATTGGCTGATCGATCGTCACATCAAGGTGAGTCCCACGAGATTTAAATTGCATCCGATAAAACGAGAATTGATATCGAATAAAGGAACGGTATAGATAATATTTGAAATGAATTATTTCAACAGGCCGGTTACATGATAGTCGACGAGATGCACGAGGAGCATCCGGAACTTCTCAAGGATCAATATTGGGACGAAGTTGTTCCGAAAGATTTGCCTTACACCGTTGCGAGCGAACAGTATCGTAGAGAAGAGCCCAAAGGATCTGCCGAACGTTACAAAGTCAAAGAGAGCGACGCGCTCTACGCAAATGTTATGCTGGGCAATCAGATGCACAATCACAGTCAGCATCGTAAAGCTCATCAGGACGACATGTATGCCGATTATGTAAGTTCGCAAATAAATAAGTAAAAAAACGACATTGTTTTTATGGAAGATCTCTTCCACTTCCACTAACTACACATTCATAAATCGTTTATAGCATTATATTGAAAATATAAACAAAAAAATTAAAAGCAATGAAGATGTTGAAAAAAGAAGTGGGGAAAAAATGATGTAAAGAATATAAATGACATTTTATAATAATTAACAGATATTTCATTTGATTGAATTGAATTATGTCCTAAAAACATAATTGAGAGTCATGACATGACGACGAAGCGATTGATTAAATGTTTTTTTATCTAATCGAATGGCGCAAAGCTAATTAAATATTGAATTTTGCAGGAAAGCGTTGATACGCCGCTGGTCGAGCGTCGAAAAAATTGGCTGCAGCGTCAAATAACGCGAATGGGTTCGGTCAGAAGTTCGTCAACGACTTACAGCAGCGGTGGTGGTTTCTTCGCGAGAAATCGTCACAACAGCGTCTACAGCAGTCCAGAGACCGGTTTGCCGCAGACAAACAATTCGAATCCGAAAATATCGCTGTACGATCGTTTAGTCGGTCGAAAGAGCTTGCGAGGTCAACGAATGGCTCGACAAGGTGAGCATTGTTCAAATTTGAAACAACAAATATATCGAAACGTCTAATTATTATTTATTCATTCGATACTTTTGTCTGTAATGTTAACTTTTATCTCAACAAAATTATGGCTACGAAAAAAAAATCGCGTCTACTACTCTATCGTCGAGAGACGATAGAAATTGTCGGAATTGAAGCCGTCAAATCAACTCGAACTTTATCACGTGTACGTGAGGATTATTCATTCTTCGTTTACGTAAGTCATCATCGGTGAATCAATTCGTACCGGGAAGTCGTAAACAACAGCGAAACGATGTTTAAGCAACGAAGAAAATTATATATCTATTGTCTTGACAATTTTTCCAAATCGTTTTCACGGATGATGAAAAAAAAAAAAAAAAAAAAAAAAAAAAAAAAAACATCGTCACGCACGTGTAATATTCCGAGAAGTCGCGCCGCCGCCGCCGCAACAAACTGTCTCGATTGTCTGTCGATCTCTCGATTCTCGACAACAACGACAATGCTTTCAATTCGAAAAACCTAATTTTCCACTCAATCTCGAAGTTTGAGTTGAAAACTATTAAGAAAATGCGTAAATGATGCATTTTGTTTAATACACGTACACGAAAATTGATATGTTATTCGGCAAACGATGAGTCTTACAGCAAATATTTCTATTGATGTTTTTCAGGCACAATGAAACTTCAATCGGTGCCGGTCTCGTTGAAGAATCGCCCAAGAATTCCAACGCCAGACGTGACCAAAGAGGTCGTTGACCGCGAACAGAGGCTAGCTCTCTCGAACGTCGCAAACATCGGCGCCGGTGTTGTCGGTGTAATACCAGCGAACGGTCACTATCCCGCCGAACTTCCGGTAGTCCAAGTCGTACTATCGCCAATCGCCGAATCCGAGGGTACGCCAAACTCTGGAAAGGGTGGTACGGCAGCTTTGGCTCAAGCAGTTTTATCGCCAACCTTAACCAGCGCCGGATTGGTCGCCCCGATGACTCTAACTCCGGTAACGATGAGTCAATTGAGCCAACTGGGTCTCGTAACGACAACTTCGTCACCAATGCCGCGAATAAACGTTCAATCTCCGAATGTCGTGCAGGCGACCTTGACGGAAGTTAACAGCAGCGAGGAGGATTGCTCGGGTGGAAGCGCGAGCGGAAGTAGCAGAAGCGGAAGCGTCGCCGGACAGGAGGAACGCTCGACGCCGTTGATCGGCGATCGTACGAGTCCCCTGGGAAGTCACAATTCCACGCCGACCTTCGACAGTTACAATGAACGTTCGCCGATACTTATGAGTCCGGAGAAACTCGGAGGTTTCATGGTGACCCCATCGTCGACGCAAGAGAAGGAAAGAGCCAATGCCGAGGCCAGGGGAAGAAGATCAGCCTCTCTGCCGGGACCTCCACTTATGATGCAAGTCAGAGAGGATCGCAGCATGTCTCTGCCACACTCGCCGGGATCGCATCAGAGAGATAGTCAAACGGTTGTCAGTCAAGGAAGAAAATTCAGCGCCGGACTTCACGGCGATCCACTGGGACAACAGATACTTCCGGAAGGAAGACACAGAACTGGAAGCGTCGGAAGAGAAGTCGCGAGATCAAGACCTCATGAACCACTGAGAAGAACCAGTACCCCCGCGAGTACGAATTCGTCATTATTGGCGGGAGCCGCCGGGACTACGGTGGCCGGTAGTAAAAGGGGAGAAGTTTATGTTTGACGAATAACCTTAAGTAAGTGCGCCGTTTGCCTTATCTTCGCTGGAAGGCTTCTTAAAATATTCTCCGTCCATCAGTGTGATGATTTTTTTTCTTGATGTACATTTTTTTCTTTTATGTTAGAAGACACAGACGCGTGAAATTTTCGACACACGACAAAGTCGTTGTGAGAACCGTGTAATAAAAAAAAGCCTCGCGGCGGTATATGTGCGTCACATTGTAAATATTTTAATTTATGTGACGATGGAACGTGAGCGAAGGAGGGGACTCGATAAGTTTCATTTGGCAAAATTAAGTACCGAGATAAAATCGATTTTCGTAATATGCATCCTTTTTTTTAATTTTCATTCGATGCTTAAATCTTTTTATACATCAATAGACAGGACAACTCTGATTTTTGACGAATTCGTAAAAATTCAACTCTCCTGTATCTTCGACAATAGAAACGAATTTTTGTCAATTGAATTTTAATAAATTTTATAATCGATGCTTGCTATGCAATTTCATTGCACAATGCAACGCATATACGCCCTGTTTAGGCATGGATTTTTGCCAATTCGATAACAAAGTTTCTCTGACTACGATTTGCCAGAAACGGTGTTTCTGTACGTTTTTTGTTCAACTGTACGTTTGAACAAAAAACGAACATTGACGTCACGTTGATGATTATTACTTTTTGTGATATGACGAAGAATCTTCGTAGATCTTTAAATACGAAAAATTATTAACACTGTTCGTTGTTGTTTGTGTTAAAAAAAAAAAATAAAAAATAAAAAAAAAACTAGTTGAAGATTGGGAGGCCGACACGACCGAGACAATGTATAATATTGACCATAAATTCGACAAAGCGATGTAGCCATCTCTCTTGGTTTCCGATGCCATATTTATTTATTATGTTGGGGAAACGTTGGGGACACTTTTCGCTTTTACGCTCATTTCTCTCGTCGTTGAAGAATGGAGAATGGCGAGAAAACGGCGAGTGGAGTTTTTAATAGATTGGTTGAAGAATGTCTCGGAATATTTTTTATCGACGGTAAATTAATTTATAGTTTAGAGAAGATGCGCAGAAAAACGGGCCATTGTTAACGCGTGTAACGAGAGATCTCTCGCAAGCTTTCGTACAGCCATATATTTGCGCTAACCTCGCGGGAACACTTGTATAAATAGAGATTAAAGTTGCGAACGAGTGTGTGTGCTCGACGATGTCGTCGCTGTTAGTAAAATCAGAAAGGCGTACTTTCTTCGTATCGTCATACAAAAATACGTCTTTTCGATTTTATTCGCGCGATATTGTGCTCCATTGGTGCTTATATTCATATTTGTAAGAGTGAAAAAAAAAAAACGAAAATATTGTTCCCTTCGGGTCTCGGTCGATTTTCCGCACAATTTACGAAACAACAACAACCAACGTTATATGACGTTTTTTTTTTTTTGTTGTTTTCATTGCTAATCGTCGTCAATTTTGTACAAAGGGTAGATCTTTTTTTTATTCACGAAACGCGTTTATAATTCACCGCTATTTTCAACTTTCCAGAAGCATCGCGTCGGTTAATGAGATGAATGAGCGAAAAGGCTAATTTAAAATTTTAAAACGTTTAATTTTTTTCGTAAGGGAGGCTTCTAGAAATTTAGTGAGTTTATTGAGAAATGTTGATACATTTGGAGCTTTAAGCTCATTGCGTTATATCGATAACGATACTGTGCAATCGTTCGCGTAGATTTTTTTTTATATTATTTTTCGACAATCAAGTCTTTCACGATCATTCGTTATCCAAGGACACATATCTCGCGGAGTTTTCGACGCTTTTATCAGCGCGAAAATGCTCCTTATTGTTATTTAACCAGCAGTATTTGTAAATAGAAAGAAAAAAAACGTGGAAGACATATGGTGTGTGGTCTGTGAGTTATATATATATATATATATATATATATATATATATATACATTTAGATGTAAAATAATATTACTTCTACATTATGAGCGAAATAGTTACGAGCAATGTTACACGAAAAACATATATAAGAATAAATGTCTGATTTTCTAAACAGAAAAGAAGATCGTATGACGACATTTTTGGATGCCTGTGTACCTCTGTAAAATATACGTGCAATAGGTAAAAAAATGATAGTATCTTTAGAAGAGTACTAGTGATCTTTCATAATATTCATTTTATGATAAAAAATTACAATCTATTGAATAAATGATTTAAAATAAAAATATTTTTTTCTTTATTTTTTGATACATTCCGGATTTCGAATCCTATTGAATTAAATGTCAAGCTCATTAAATTTATTATCGATAAGGCGTTGTTGTAATTATCAAGAAACGCGGTAGGGTCTCGACGTCAAGTACCTACCTTTCCAAAATTAAAAAATTAATCGAAATCGGAGTTTTTAGGTCGTAGGAGGTTCTCTCTTGTCTATAGACAAAATCTATCATCAGATTCGTATTCTGCACGAAAAAATACGTGAAATATAAAGTGGACAAGAATTTTCTAGCGATTTTAGATTTTGACGACAAAAAAGCGCTGAAAACGCCAAAATCGATCATTAAAGGATAGAAAAGAGCGTTTAAAGTTTTGGGTTCTTCCCGACGACGTGACGGCATCAATAAACGCTTCTGCTATTCGTTGGTCACTCTATCTTGTGTATTTTTTCACGTACAACACGATAGGCATCTCATTTTCATTGTAAAACTATCGGAAAACAAAGATATCGTCGTTTTTCTGATGGAAAATCCGAAATTGTGTCACCACTCGCGTACCGACGAAAAAAAATAAATAGAGATGGGGGAAAAAAAATGTCTTTTTTTTTCTCCAGTAATCGACTATATCTTTTTGTTACACACAAAAATTATCGATAAATCCGGAAAAAAAACACCGTGTCGCCAAGCGACGTTTAAAAAAGAGGTTAATTCTTCGAGTTTTTATACTTTGCGCCACTGTCACTACAAAAATACCGTTGTCACTATTTCGGACGAAAATAACACTGGGCACATGAATAAACACACAGAATTTACACGCCCGGTTTTTTACGCGTTTGAGAAAATTGATTGAAAATCATCGCTGGTGCAGTACACCGGTGTATCATAGACTCAATGAGATGCAGTAGCGGCGGTAATCTGAATCGTATCGATCGGGAGTAATGACCGTCGGGTCGGTAAATCGTTACCGACCAAACGCAATTTTCTAATACACATTATTTTTCGTTGGCGCTGGACATGTTATATCGCGGACGAGTTTCGAGAATGAATTGTTGTGACAGCATCGAGCAAATACGTGAGGTGTATCGTCGCAATTTTTTTCTCGATTTCGCAAATTTATTACTGATCTGCATTTCTTTTTGTCTTCTTTTTGCTTCTACATTTTCCGTTTTAACCTTCTCTTTCACTGACATCGTTTGTTTATTTTTTTTTCTTTGTTTTTTTTTTCGACTTTTATCTGTTTTTCTTTGTACTGTTTCGACCATCTGTATCGGTCCTATTATTTTTCTACCGTTTTTTGCTTTTTCATTCGCGGCTTTACGCTTCTCTTTGCGATTAACATCAGTTGTTTATTTTTATTTTTTCTTTTTTTCCATTCTTTCATTCCTATTTTTCGAGAGTGTTGTTTGATTAGATTTTTGTACAATACGTAATCCCGACATCCCCGTAATCCCGACATCCCAATCTCGACATTCCCGTAATCCGTCCATCCATCCATCCGTCAATCCCTCAATCCGTCCGTCAATCCGTTGTTACGTCCAGCGTAACGCTCTGTTTGTTTCTTTTGCCACCGTCAATAAAGGTCGCCTCTCAAATTTTAAGAAAGAAAGAAAAAGAAGGGAATCCGATTAAAACCCCTCCCTACCGATATTTACTTTACCCACCGCAAGATCGGAATCGAGTTAGCCTAAATTCTAACAAACTCGAAGTCCTACCTTAACGAGTCGACACCGACCAATCTAGATAAAGCAGATCCGGGCCCCACAGGCGGAGGCCGAGAAAGGCGGGCTCTGACCCCTCTTCCGAGCACTTTCCTACAGTTCCAAAAAGAAACTAAAAGGAACAGGGCCCGCTAATGGTTACCGTAGGGATCTACTATTATCAATATCGACTACCGCCTCATGGATCTTCAACTCAATAAGTCTACCTTACCGTAGCCAAAACCCATTTTGGAGGGATCTACGGTCAGTCGTTTAGAACCTTTGGGTCCTAGATACCTAGAGTCGGGTCGACAAATTATCCTCGTTAAAGGTAACATTTTGAACAGTGTTCTAGTTAAGCCGAACTCCACAGGCTAAAGGAACGGAGAATGGCTCTCGATTGTGATTTCAGCACGAGGAAAAAGGGATTATTTTTGATAACAAAAGGCACAGATCGCCCGACTGTTCGTAATAAAGTACTTAAAGAAAGAGTAATTGCAGCACTCTAACAAGGAATTAGAATTATAACTAACGACAAATGGAGAAATAAGGCTGAGAATAGAATTTGCTAAAAGAAATAACGAACGATGCAATTCGCATACGGGATTTGCCCTCGTGAACGCCTGTTTTTATCCTTACAGAATTAATTAAATATACATCATTAATTAAGGACAAGGAGAGTGACGCCACCACAAAAGAAAGGGGTTCAACCCAGTAAAACTGTGCTAACGAGCTACGCTTGATAGTTTCAGGTGCAAAGAGCCGGGTAACAGAAGGGGGCCCACTTTACTTCAGGTAGAAGAACGGGCCATGCACTCTCCAACTGTAGGCGTAATACTACAAATACGATACTAGGATAATTTAGTCTATTCCTCGAGAAATTCCAAGCAGTAATTAGTTTGGACGCTATCTTGTTTAAACAAAATAACTAAATGAATACGCTGTAAGGAGTTTGCCGAGGAAGTTCTTTTCCATGGCTCGCCACCAGATGATTTAACATGGAGGGGAAAGAAAAGTAAAATTTAGTATTCTTGTTTCACATTTACACGCGCATCAACCAGAGCGAACGAGTGCATCTAATCAGAAAACGAATGATGAGTCCACGTTAAATTGCGCCTCATCTCAAAATTAATTAAAATTATTTCTAAGTAGAATTAAACGAGTTTCGATTACGAAATGTATAAAAAGATACAATTTTAAATCTCATGCAATATGTATAAAACTCCAAAGACTTAGGAGAGCGTATTTTCACTTCACGATCCCGGTTTTCTTTGTCTAGACACCTGACGAGATTCATTCTACAGTTGGATTGGAACGCAACTCTGGTGTTCTTTTACATATAAAGTATTTAGCTGTAAAGCGGCAGTATGCCGCCAAAAGTCTTTCTGGTAATGACTTCCAGGAAAACGGAAACGAGAAGAAGAGGGGACCGATGCCTACGTGATCTCGTCCGCGCCCTTTTACTATTCGATACCCCACCCCGTCGCCCATGGCGCGGGCCCGGTAAATGAACTTACGCCGAAAAGAAGGACTTAAGAACACGGGCCAATCACGGATGAGGTCCTAAGCATCGCCTCATCTTCTCGTTGCTATACCAAAATTTTAGAAGAAATAGATATACAAGGAGACACTCCCATAGCAACATCCCCACTACATGTCATCAAGGAAATGGTGTAAAAACCCCGGAAATTGTGCGCTCGGGACCATTTGAAAAGACCATTTAGAGATACCATTTAGAAGCATCCATTTTTGAAGTACCCACTTGGAAATATCACTCAGATAGATCCTATAAACAGTTAGAAAACCACGGAGTTTTAGTTAAAGTTTCAAGGAAACGTTAAAAAAATCATAAATCGTATAACAGAAGAAGAAGAAGGAAAATAATCTTGTTCCGATCGAAACCGTTTCCTCCGACATATCTTAATTTTATTGTTTAACGCAAGTTTCAAGGAAATTCATAAAAGACCTCCGGGCCCACACTGGTCAGCCAGTTCAATTCCTTTCCAGTTGTATCATCTACATAATTTTTTTTTTTCGGCATTAAACAGTGTTAATTTGACTCGTACCCTTGTGAGACATTTTATTCTCCTATCAACTCATTCACGAATACAATCCACGTAAACCAAACGCTGTATTCAACGAGGACCAGCTGATCATCGTTTAATACCGTAAGTACATTTTTATTAAATTATTAATCGTCCATTATTTTATTTCCGTTTTCGTGACCCAGGGATTTACAAAGTCCTCTCGGGATTTTCCTGGTTCTACCGTGTCTCGCGTACCGACACCTGGCCGAAGGAAACTGGCAGGTAGCCGTAGTCTCACCGAAGATTTCCTCTCTATCTCTCTCGTTGCCTCAAAGACGACGAAACCGCTACTAATTAGTTGACACCCTACGACGCAGATACGACAAGCATTCTTAAGGGCTCCATCCCAAGCAATTTTCCGCAAGGTTAGGGCTTTAAAAAGGAGCAAACGTTGTTCACTTATCGACACCAGGAGTGGTAAAGGTCGATTCAACACCCTCCTGACCAGCGCGTGCGATAGTAACTGTTACAATACAGACCAGGAAAAGAAACAACGCTAGTTTGGACGTAACGCCGTCAATCCCTCAATCCGTCAATCCCTCAATCCGTCAATACCTCAATCCGTCAATCCGTCAATCCCTCAATCCGTCAATCCCTCAATCCCTCAAGTTCTTCAATCCATCAATTCCTCAATCCCTCAATCCGTCAATCCCTCAATCCGTCAATCCCTCAATCCGTCAATCCCTCAATCCCTCAATCCGTTAATCCGTCAATTCCTCAATTCCTCAATCCGTCAATCCGTCAATCCCTCAATCCGTTAATCCGTTAATCCGTCAATTCCTCAATCCGTCAATCCCTCAATCCGTCAATTCCTCAATCCGTCAATTCCTCAATCCGTCAATCCCTCAATCCGACAATCCGTCAATTCCTCAATCCGTCAATTCCTCAATCCGTCAATCCGTCAATTCCTCAATCCGTCAATTCCTCAATCCGTTAATTCCTCAATCCGTCAATCCGTCAATCCCTCAATCCCTCAATCCGTCAATTCCCTCAATCCGTCAATTCCTCAATCCGTCAATCCCTCAATCCCTCAATCCCTCAATTCCTTCAATCCCTCAATCCCTCAATCCGTCAATTCCTCAATTCCTCAATTCCTCAATTCCGTCAATCCGTCAATCCGTCAATCCGTCAATTCCCTCAATCCGTCAATCCCTCAATTCCTCAATTCCTCAATTCCTCAATTCCTCAATCCGTCAATCCCTCAATTCCTCAATCCGCCAATCCCTCAATTCCTCAATTCCTCAATCCGTCAATTCCTCAATCCGTCAATCCGTCAATTCCTTAATCCGTCAATCCCTCAATTCCTCAATCCGTCAATTCCTCAATTCCTCAATCCCTCAATTCCTCAATCCGTCAATCCGTCAATCCGTAAATTCCCTCAATCCGTCAATCCCTCAATTCCTCAATTCCTCAATTCCTCAATTCCTCAATTCCTCAATCCGTCAATCCCCTCAATCCCTCAATCCGTCAATCCCTCAATCCGTCAATCCGTCAATCCTTCAATCCCTCAATCCATCAATTCCTCAATCCCTCAATTCCTCAATTCCGTCAATCCGTCAATTCCCTCAATCCGTCAATCCCTCAATTCCTCAATTCCTCAATCCGTCAATTCCTCAATCCGTCAATCCCTCAATTCCTCAATCCGTCAATTCCCTCAATCCGTCAATTCCTCAATCCGTCAATCCCTCAATCCCTCAATTCCTTCAATCCCTCAATCCGTCAATCCGTCAATTCCTCAATCCGTCAATCCGTCAATTCCTTAATCCGTCAATCCCTCAATTCCTCAATCCGTCAATTCCTCAATCCCTCAATTCCTCAATTCCGTCAATCCGTAAATTCCCTCAATCCGTCAATCCCTCAATTCCTCAATTCCTCAATTCCTCAATCCGTCAATCCCTCAATCCGTCAATTCCTCAATCCGTCAATTCCTCAATCCGTCAATCCGTCAATCCGTCAATTCCCTCAATCCGTCAATCCCTCAATCCGTCAATTCCTCAATCCCTCAATCCGTCAATTCCTCAATCCGCCAATCCCTCAATCCCTCAATTCCTCAATTCCTCAATCCGTCAATTCCTCAATCCGTCAATTCCTCAATCCCTCAATCCGTCAATTCCTCAATTCTTCAATCCCTCAATCTGTCAATCCCTCAATTCCCAATCCGTCAATTCCCAATCCGTCAATCCGTCAATCCGTCAATCCGTCAATTCCTCAATTCCTCAATTCCTTCAATCCCTCAATCCCTCAATTCCCTCAATCCCTCAATCTGTCAATCCCTCAATTCCCAATCCGTCAATCCGTCAATCCGTCAATCCCTCAATCCCTCAATCCTTCAATCCGTCAATTCCTCAATCCCCCAATTCCTCAATCCCTCAATCCGTCAATTCCTCAATTCCTCAATCCGTCATTCCCTCAATTCCTCAATCCGCCAATCCCTCAATCCCTCAATTCCTCAATCCGTCAATCCGTCAATTCCTCAATCCGTCAATTCGTCAATCCGTCAATCCGTCAATTCCCTCAATCCCTCAATTCCTCAATCCGTCAATCCCTCAATCCCTCAATCCGTCAATCCCTCAATTCCCTCAATCCGTCAATTCCTCAATTCCTCAATTCCTCAATTCCGTCAATCCGTCAATCCGTCAGTTCCCTCAATCCGTCAATCCCTCAATTCCTCAATTCCTCAATTCCTCAATCCGTCAATCCCTCAATTCCCTCAATCCGTCAATCCGTCAATCCGTCAATTCCCTCAATCCCTCAATCCGTCAATTCCTCAATCCGCCAATCCCTCAATCCCTCAATTCCTCAATCCGTCAATTCTTCAATCCCTCAATCTGTCAATCCCTCAATTCCCTCAATTCCTCAATCCCTCAATCCGTCAATCCCTCAATCCGTCAATTCCTCAATCCGTCAATCCGTCAATCCGTCAATTCCCTCAATCCGTCAATTCCTCAATCCCTCAATCCGTCAATTCCTCAATCGGCCAATCCCTCAATCCCTCAATTCCTCAATTCCTCAATCCGTCAATCCCTCAATCCGTCAATTCCTCAATCCGTCAATCCGTCAATTCCTCAATCCCTCAATCCGTCAATTCCTCAATTCTTCAATCCCTCAATCTGTCAATCCCTCAATTCCTCAATCCGTCAATCCGTCAATTCCTCAATCCGTCAATTCGTCAATCCGTCAATCCGTCAATTCCCTCAATTCCCTCAATTCCCTCAATTCCTCAATCCGTCAATCCCTCAATCCCTCAATCCGTCAATCCCTCAATCCCTCAATTCCCTCAATCCGTCAATTCCTCAATTCCTCAATCCCTCAATTCCTCAATTCCGTCAATCCGTCAATCCGTCAATTCCCTCAATCCGTCAATCCCTCAATCCCTCAATCCGTCAATTCCTCAATCCCCCAATTCCTCAATTCCTCAATCCGTCAATCCGTCAATTCCTCAATCCGTCAATCCCTCAATCCCTCAATTCCTTCAATCCCTCAATCCGTCAATCCGTCAATCCGTCAATTCCTCAATCCGTCAATCCCTCAATCCGCCAATCCCTCAATCCGTCAATTCATCAATCCCTCAATCCCTCAATCCCTCGTCCCTCAATCCGTCAATCCCTCAATCCCTCAATCCCTCAATTCCTCAATCCGTCAATTCCTTCAATTCCTCATCCGTCAATCCCTCAATCCGTCAATCCGTCAATTCATCAATCCCTCAATCCCTCAATCCCTCAATCCCTCGTCCCTCAATCCGTCAATCCCTCAATTCCTCAATCCGTCAATTCCTTCAATTCCTCATCCGTCAATCCCTCAACCCTTCAATCCGTCAATCCCTCAATCCTTCAATCCCTCAATCCCTCAATCCGTCAATTCCTCAATCCCTCAATCCGTCAATTCCTCAATCCGTCAATCCCTCAATCCGTCAATTCATCAATCCCTCAATCCCTCAATCCCTCAATCCCTCAATCCCTCGTCCCTCAATCCGTCAATCCCTCAATTCCTCAATCCGTCAATCCCTCAATCCTTCAATCCGTCAATCCCTAAATCCTTCAATCCTTCAATCCGTCAATCCCTCAATCCGTCAATCCGTCAATTCCTCAATCCCTCAATCCGTCAATTCCTCAATCCGTCAATCCCTCAATTCATCAATCCCTCAATCTGTCAATCCCTCAATCCGTCAATCCGTCAATCCCTCAATTCCCTCAATCCGTCAATCCCTCAATCCGCCAATCCCTCAATCCCTCAATTCCTTCAATCCGTCAATCCGTCAATCCCTCAATCCGTCAATCCGTCAATCCCTCAATTCCTCAATCCGTCAATCCCTCAATCCGTCAATCCGTCAATCCCTCAACCCTTCAATCCGTCAATCCCTCAATCCTTCAATCCCTCAATCCCTCAATCCGTCAATTCCTCAATCCCTCAATCCGTCAATTCCTCAATCCGTCAATCCCTCAATCCGTCAATTCATCAATCCCTCAATCCCTCAATCCCTCAATTCATCAATCCCTCAATCCCTCAATCCCTCGTCCCTCAATCCGTCAATTCCCTCAATCCGTCAATCCCTCAATTCCCCAATCCCTCAATCCCTCAATCCCTCAATTCCTTCAATCCCTCAATCCGTCAATCCCTCAATTCCCCAATCCGTCAATCCCTCAATTCCTCAATCCGTCAATCCCTCAATCCGTCAATCCGTCAATCCCTCAATCCGTCAATCCGTCAATTCCCTCAATCCCTCAATTCCTCAATTCCTTCAATTCCTCAATCCGTCAATCCCTCAATTCCTCAATTCCTCAATCCGTCAATCCCTCAATCCGTCAATTCCTCAATCCCTCAATCCGCCAATCCCTCAATCCCTCAATTCCTTCAATCCGTCAATCCCTCAATTCCCCAATCCGTCAATCCGTCAATCCCTTAATCCCTCAATTCCCCAATCCGTCAATCCCTCAATTCCCCAATCCCTCAATCCCTCAATCCGTCAATCCCTCAATCCGTCAATCCCTCAATTCGTCAATCCCTCAATCCGTCAATTCCTCAATCCGTCAATCCCTCAATCCGTCAATCCCTCAATCCGTCAATCCCTCAATTCCTCAATCCGTCAATTCCTCAATTCCTCAATCCGTCAATCCCTCAATCCGTCAATTCCCTCAATCCGTCAATCCCTCAATTCCCCAATCCCTCAATCGCTCAATCCCTCAATCCGTCAATCCCTCAATCCGCCAATCCCTCAATTCCTTCAATCCCTCAATCCGTCAATCCCTCAATTCCCCAATCCGTCAATCCTTCAATCCGTCAATCCCTCAATCTCTCAATCCCTCAATCCGTCAATTCCCTCAATCCGTCAATCTGTCAATCCGTTAATCCGTCAATTCCCTCAATCCGTCAATCCCTCAATCCCTCAATTCCCCAATCCGTCAATCCCTCAATTCCCCAATCCCTCAATCCCTCAATCCCTCAATCCCTCAATCCGTCAATCCCTCAATCCGCCAATCCCTCAATTCCCCAATCCGTCAATCCCTCAATCCGTCAATCCGCCAATCCGTCAATTCCTCAATCCCTCAATCCGCCAATCCCTCAATCCCTCAATTCCTTCAATCCGTCAATCCGTCAATCCCTCAATTCCCCAATCCGTCAATCCCTCAATTCCTCAATCCGTCAATCCCTCAATCCGTCAATCCGTCAATCCGTCAATCCTTCAATCCCTCAATCCGTCAATCCCTCAATCCGTCAATCCCTCAATTCCTTCAATTCCTCAATCCGTCAATCCGTCAATCCCTCAATTCCTCAATCCGTCAATCCCTCAATCCGTCAATTCCCTCAATCCGTCAATCCCTCAATTCCCCAATCCCTCAATCCGTCAATCCGTCAATTCCTCAATCCGTCAATCCCTCAATTCCTCAATTCCTCAATCCGTCAATCCCTCAATCCGTCAATTCCCTCAATCCGTCAATCCCTCAATTCCCCAATCCCTCAATCCCTCAATCCCTCAATCCGTCAATCCGTCAATTCCTCAATCCGTCAATCCCTCAATTCCTCAATTCCTCAATCCGTCAATTCCCTCAATCCGTCAATCCCTCAATTCCCCAATCCCTCAATCCCTCAATCCCTCAATCCGTCAATCCCTCAATCCGTCAATTCCTCAATCCGTCAATCCCTCAATCCGTCAATTCCCTCAATCCGTCAATCCCTCAATTCCCCAATCCCTCAATCCCTCAATCCCTCAATCCCTCAATCCGTCAATCCCTCAATCCGCCAATCCCTCAATTCCTTCAATCCCTCAATCCGTCAATCCCTCAATTCCCCAATCCGTCAATCCTTCAATCCGTCAATCCCTCAATCTCTCAATCCCTCAATCCGTCAATTCCCTCAATCCGTCAATTCCCTCAATCCGTCAATCTGTCAATCCGTTAATCCGTCAATTCCCTCAATCCGTCAATCCCTCAATCCCTCAATTCCCCAATCCGTCAATCCCTCAATTCCCCAATCCCTCAATCCCTCAATCCCTCAATCCCTCAATCCGTCAATCCCTCAATCCGCCAATCCCTCAATTCCCCAATCCGTCAATCCCTCAATCCGTCAATCCGCCAATCCGTCAATTCCTCAATCCCTCAATCCGCCAATCCCTCAATCCCTCAATTCCTTCAATCCGTCAATCCCTCAATCCCTCAATTCCCCAATCCGTCAATCCCTCAATTCCTCAATCCGTCAATCCCTCAATCCGTCAATCCGTCAATCCGTCAATCCTTCAATCCCTCAATCCGTCAATCCCTCAATCCGTCAATCCCTCAATTCCTTCAATTCCTCAATCCGTCAATCCGTCAATCCCTCAATTCCTCAATTCCTCAATCCGTCAATCCCTCAATCCGTCAATTCCCTCAATCCGTCAATCCCTCAATTCCCCAATCCCTCAATCCCTCAATCCGTCAATCCCTCAATCCCTCAATCCCTCAATTCCTCAATTCTTCAATCCCTCAATCCGTCAATCCGTCAATTCCCTCAATCCGTCAATCCCTCAATCCCTCAATCCCTCAATTCCTTCAATCCCTCAATCCCTCAATTCCCTCAATCCGTCAATCCCTCAATTCCTCAATCCGTCAATCCCTCAATTCCCTCAATCCCTCAATCCGTCAATTCCTCAATCCGTCAATCCGTCAATCCGTCAATTCCCTCAATCCGTCAATCCCTCAATCCCTCAATTCCTCAATGCCTCAATTCCTCAATCCGTCAATTCCTCAATTCCCTCAATCCCTCAATCCGTCAATTCCTCAATCCCTCAATCCGTCAATCCTTCAATTCGTCAATCCGTCAATCCGTCAATTCCTCAATCCCTCAATTCCTCAATTCCTCAATCCCTCAATCCGTCAATTCCTCAATCCGTCAATCCCTCAATCCGTCAATTCCTCAATCCCTCAATCCGTCAATTCCTCAATCCGTCAATCCCTCAATTCCTCAATCCCTCAATTCCTCAATCCGTCAATCCCTCAATCCGTCAATCCGTCAATCCGTCAATCCGTCAATCCGTCAATTCCCTCAATCCGTCAATTCCTCAATCCCTCAATTCCCTCAATCCGTCAATTCCTCAATCCCTCAATCCCTCAATCCGTCAATTCCTCAATTCCTCAATCCCTCAATCCGTCAATCCCTCAATCCGTCAATCCCTCAATTCCCCAATCCGTCAATCCTTCAATCCGTCAATCCCTCAATCTCTCAATCCCTCAATCCGTCAATTCCCTCAATCCGTCAATTCCCTCAATCCGTCAATCTGTCAATCCGTCAATCCCTCAATCCGTCAATCCCTCAATCCCTCAATCCGTCAATCCGTCAATTCCCTCAATCCGTCAATCCCTCAATCCCTCAATTCCTCAATGCCTCAATTCCTCAATCCGTCAATCCCTCAATCCGCCAATCCCTCAATTCCCCAATCCGTCAATCCCTCAATCCGTCAATCCCTCAATCCGTCAATCCTTCAATCCGTCAATTCATCAATCCCTCAATCCCTCAATCCCTCGTCCCTCAATCCGTCAATCCCTCAATCCCTCAATTCCTCAATCCGTCAATTCCTTCAATTCCCCAATCCGTCAATCCGTCAATCCCTCAATCCGTCAATCCGTCAATTCCCTCAATCCCTCAATTCCTCAATTCCTTCAATTCCTCAATCCGTCAATCCCTCAATTCCTCAATTCCTCAATCCGTCAATCCCTCAATCCGTCAATTCCTCAATCCCTCAATCCGCCAATCCCTCAATCCCTCAATTCCTTCAATCCGTCAATCCCTCAATTCCCCAATCCGTCAATCCGTCAATCCCTTAATCCCTCAATTCCCCAATCCGTCAATCCCTCAATTCCCCAATCCCTCAATCCCTCAATCCGTCAATCCCTCAATCCGTCAATCCCTCAATTCGTCAATCCCTCAATCCGTCAATTCCTCAATCCGTCAATCCCTCAATCCGTCAATCCCTCAATTCCTCAATCCGTCAATCCCTCAATTCCTCAATTCCTCAATCCGTCAATCCCTCAATCCGTCAATTCCCTCAATCCGTCAATCCCTCAATTCCCCAATCCCTCAATCCGTCAATCCGTCAATTCCTCAATCCGTCAATCCCTCAATTCCTCAATTCCTCAATCCGTCAATCCCTCAATCCGTCAATTCCCTCAATCCGTCAATCCCTCAATTCCCCAATCCCTCAATCCCTCAATCCCTCAATCCGTCAATCCCTCAATTCCTCAATCCGTCAATTCCTCAATTCCTCAATCCGTCAATCCCTCAATCCGTCAATTCCCTCAATCCGTCAATCCCTCAATTCCCCAATCCCTCAATCCCTCAATCCCTCAATCCGTCAATCCCTCAATCCGCCAATCCCTCAATTCCTTCAATCCCTCAATCCGTCAATCCCTCAATTCCCCAATCCGTCAATCCTTCAATCCGTCAATCCCTCAATCTCTCAATCCCTCAATCCGTCAATTCCCTCAATCCGTCAATTCCCTCAATCCGTCAATCTGTCAATCCGTTAATCCGTCAATTCCCTCAATCCGTCAATCCCTCAATCCCTCAATTCCCCAATCCGTCAATCCCTCAATTCCCCAATCCCTCAATCCCTCAATCCCTCAATCCCTCAATCCGTCAATCCCTCAATCCGTCAATCCCTCAATCCGCCAATCCCTCAATTCCCCAATCCGTCAATCCCTCAATCCGTCAATCCGCCAATCCGTCAATTCCTCAATCCCTCAATCCGCCAATCCCTCAATCCCTCAATTCCTTCAATCCGTCAATCCCTCAATCCCTCAATTCCCCAATCCGTCAATCCCTCAATTCCTCAATCCGTCAATCCCTCAATCCGTCAATCCGTCAATCCGTCAATCCTTCAATCCCTCAATCCGTCAATCCCTCAATCCGTCAATCCCTCAATTCCTTCAATTCCTCAATCCGTCAATCCGTCAATCCCTCAATTCCTCAATTCCTCAATCCGTCAATCCCTCAATCCGTCAATTCCCTCAATCCGTCAATCCCTCAATTCCCCAATCCCTCAATCCCTCAATCCGTCAATCCCTCAATCCCTCAATCCCTCAATTCCTCAATTCTTCAATCCCTCAATCCGTCAATCCGTCAATTCCCTCAATCCGTCAATCCCTCAATCCCTCAATCCCTCAATTCCTTCAATCCCTCAATCCCTCAATTCCCTCAATCCGTCAATCCCTCAATTCCTCAATCCGTCAATCCCTCAATTCCCTCAATCCCTCAATCCGTCAATTCCTCAATCCGTCAATCCGTCAATCCGTCAATTCCCTCAATCCGTCAATCCCTCAATCCCTCAATCCCTCAATTCCTCAATGCCTCAATTCCTCAATCCGTCAATTCCTCAATTCCCTCAATCCCTCAATCCGTCAATTCCTCAATCCCTCAATCCGTCAATCCTTCAATTCGTCAATCCGTCAATCCGTCAATTCCTCAATCCCTCAATTCCTCAATTCCTCAATCCCTCAATCCGTCAATTCCTCAATCCGTCAATCCCTCAATCCGTCAATTCCTCAATCCCTCAATCCGTCAATTCCTCAATCCGTCAATCCCTCAATTCCTCAATCCCTCAATTCCTCAATCCGTCAATCCCTCAATCCGTCAATCCGTCAATCCGTCAATCCGTCAATCCGTCAATTCCCTCAATCCGTCAATTCCTCAATCCCTCAATCCCTCAATCCGTCAATTCCTCAATTCCTCAATCCCTCAATCCGTCAATCCCTCAATCCGTCAATCCCTCAATTCCCCAATCCGTCAATCCTTCAATCCGTCAATCCCTCAATCTCTCAATCCCTCAATCCGTCAATTCCCTCAATCCGTCAATTCCCTCAATCCGTCAATCTGTCAATCCGTCAATCCCTCAATCCGTCAATCCCTCAATCCCTCAATCCGTCAATCCGTCAATTCCCTCAATCCGTCAATCCCTCAATCCCTCAATTCCTCAATGCCTCAATTCCTCAATCCGTCAATCCCTCAATCCGCCAATCCCTCAATTCCCCAATCCGTCAATCCCTCAATCCGTCAATCCCTCAATCCGTCAATCCTTCAATCCGTCAATTCATCAATCCCTCAATCCCTCAATCCCTCGTCCCTCAATCCGTCAATCCCTCAATCCCTCAATTCCTCAATCCGTCAATTCCTTCAATTCCCCAATCCGTCAATCCGTCAATCCCTCAATCCGTCAATCCGTCAATTCCCTCAATCCCTCAATTCCTCAATTCCTTCAATTCCTCAATCCGTCAATCCCTCAATTCCTCAATTCCTCAATCCGTCAATCCGTCAATCCCTCAATTCCTCAATTCCTCAATCCGTCAATCCCTCAATCCGTCAATTCCCTCAATCCGTCAATCCCTCAATTCCCCAATCCCTCAATCCCTCAATCCGTCAATCCCTCAATCCCTCAATCCCTCAATTCCTCAATTCTTCAATCCCTCAATCCGTCAATCCGTCAATTCCCTCAATCCGTCAATCCCTCAATCCCTCAATCCCTCAATTCCTTCAATCCCTCAATCCCTCAATTCCCTCAATCCGTCAATCCCTCAATTCCTCAATCCGTCAATCCCTCAATTCCCTCAATCCCTCAATCCGTCAATTCCTCAATCCGTCAATCCGTCAATCCGTCAATTCCCTCAATCCGTCAATCCCTCAATCCCTCAATTCCTCAATGCCTCAATTCCTCAATCCGTCAATTCCTCAATTCCCTCAATCCCTCAATCCGTCAATTCCTCAATCCCTCAATCCGTCAATCCTTCAATTCGTCAATCCGTCAATCCGTCAATTCCTCAATCCCTCAATTCCTCAATTCCTCAATCCCTCAATCCGTCAATTCCTCAATCCGTCAATCCCTCAATCCGTCAATTCCTCAATCCCTCAATCCGTCAATTCCTCAATCCGTCAATCCCTCAATTCCTCAATCCCTCAATTCCTCAATCCGTCAATCCCTCAATCCGTCAATCCGTCAATCCGTCAATCCGTCAATCCGTCAATTCCCTCAATCCGTCAATTCCTCAATCCCTCAATTCCCTCAATCCGTCAATTCCTCAATCCCTCAATCCCTCAATCCGTCAATTCCTCAATTCCTCAATCCCTCAATCCGTCAATCCCTCAATCCGTCAATCCCTCAATTCCCCAATCCGTCAATCCTTCAATCCGTCAATCCCTCAATCTCTCAATCCCTCAATCCGTCAATTCCCTCAATCCGTCAATTCCCTCAATCCGTCAATCTGTCAATCCGTCAATCCCTCAATCCGTCAATCCCTCAATCCCTCAATCCGTCAATCCGTCAATTCCCTCAAT